>JAAGNO010008159.1:0-10921 GCA_033439905.1 Ceryle rudis
GGCGGGGAGGCGCGGCGGGGGTGACCTTGCGGCGCGGAACCGCCCTGCCCGGCCCGCAAGTCCCTGCGAGCGGGAGGCATCCCTGGGTACGGGGGTGGCAAACGGCCGAGGGAGGGTAAACGCGCAAATGTGTCCCCCCAGGGAATTTGCAGACTGTGCGTGCAATCCTAGATTGAATCAAAGCAACAATTGCTTCGCAGGTGCTTGGTCTCTCGCAGCCTCCCTCCCCGGGGAAGCAGGCAACGCTTTTCAACGCTCCCAAGTTAAGGATGATGCTACTGAATGTTTTATTTTCCTGCCTCTTTATATTATCCAAATATAGACCACATATATGAATTTACAGCACAGGAGCTCATGTCCAGTGCAGACTCCAGGCTTATGTATTTACTAAGAATAAAATCTCATTTCTGCAATTCATTGCTTGTCGAAGGCTGGAAGTGTCACTGACCGGCTGCTGCTTCTTTGCAAGGAAATGCCACTTGAGCGTAAAAGTGTTGCCTGCAACCTGAGTACCATGCTGCAAAAACACTGTCTGGTTCTGTGGGGCTTTACTCTCCTTGCAGAAGGTAGATGCCCATTTGCTGGGCATGCATGCCCAGACCTTCCTACCTTACACCTCCCTATCTTAGAGAAACTTTACCCTGAAGAGACAATCTCCTTCCCAGCAATTTAGAGAATACAGGCATGTGATGTGCAGGTGAGCATAACCGGTTGGCCGTGTGGTCACAGAGCTGTTTTTGCAACATTTCTGGTAACTCGGACCCTTTGGAAAATCCCAAATTAATGCTGATTTCTATTTCATTAGGTCTCCTCCATTGCTAATCTTTTCACCCTACCACAATGCCCAGTTCCTGTAATAGCATTCCTGGAATACAGTTCAGTTTCCTTGAGCAGTTACGTGCAAATGAGGTGCTTTTGAAACTCCCAGAGGACGCCTATTTATGTTCCTAACTGCAGCAACACCTTTTCAAGTCAGGTTTGCTGTCACTCAAACACCAGCCAGGGACTGAAGCTATTTGAAGTACCTTCAGAATGACCAGATCCATGAACCAGCAGCTGGGCTGCAGACATCCAAGGGGAGAACAGATGGCAATTGATATAGTCCATTTTGTTACACGCTATCGTTTATGAAGTGAGTTTTCAGGCACCTGAGGCTTAATCGTGCCAAGAGGATGAATGCTCCCAGCTTGAGCAGCCGTTAAAGGTACTTATTTCCAGTACTGAGCCACTACCAAAAAAAAAAAAAAAAAAAAAGGAAGGACTGAAATCCAAAATACAAGGCAGACTATTGAGGAAGTCTTAATTTAATACATACTGGCTACTTTCTTAATCTTCCCAGTATCTCTGAAAATGTGAGGGTGAAGGCTAGGTCTGAAAAAAAGCAATGCTCAAACTACCGAAGAGCTGGGGCTGAGATCTTCAATCCACAACGAATATTCACAGAGTTGGGCTCGTGATGCTTCTATAGTAAAAATTTCAGCATCTTTCTTCCAGCTGCCTCACAATACTTAGTACCCATGGTGTTTCCCTTCACCCTTCTTAGGGTGCAGCCAGCTCCCGAAGCTCATACCTCCCTTCTGCTTACCTCAGTGGTATACATGCTAACGTGTTTTCCTCATTCCTATTTTTTCTAGGGCTCTGATTGTTTGTCCTGGCCTCACAAGGGCCTCCAATAGCCTTTTATTTCACAGCAAGATGTTAAGGAGCCTTTCTTTATGCCAATGTATTTACACAGGCAATAAATCAAAGGATGAGTACAGTCTTGACCTATAAAAAAAAAGTCAAGAGAGATCAGTCTGAAGCCAGCCCCTACAAAATGACTGCAGATTCTAACTGATATAGTGCCTGTCCCTATCATACTGCCCTAAAGGTTATCTTCAAGGATTTTTGGATCCAGGCCACATTAGTTAGTATTCACAGTCTTCTGACTCATGACTTGACACACACACACTGCAGCAAATAAAAGGATATGTGACTAACTGGGAGAGGGCATACAACCTGTATGCAGCAATAAAATGTGAAAGCAATAAAAAGTCACTCAAGGTCAGTCTTGGTACCACAGTGTTGGTGATACATAATTAGAGCAAAATATCCTGTGAACTTTAAGGCTTCAATTACAATTCTGAAATTCAGGACAGGGAAGAGAGGAACACAAAGCTGCATAGCAGTTTCCCAGAACCAATACCCACCCAGGCAAAACACCCACTGTTGTCTCCAGCTGTTTCAGCCAAACCCTTGCCAAGTAAGACTGAGATACGCATTTGTTCCTGCTCCATGTTTCAGCATCAGTCAAGCTTTGCACTAGAGGTCCATCGTGTAACATCTGACAAGCACCTAACGTACAAACAAATCCCCCTAATATCAGTGTATAACCTACAAAATTAGTGAGACTGGATGTCTTAGTCTTGGAATATAACTCTCAATGATGAAGAACTGTCACCTCAAGCATATATACATGTCTCTCTGAACTCAGCTGAAATGCAGGGTTCTCCATGGCCAGGCTACCTGTAAGATTTTTCTCCATGTCTTTCCAGATAATTTTGAGTCTGGCATTCCAACAAAGTGTCTGCTTATTTTCCCATAAAAGCCTTTAATTTATTTTTTATAACCCAGTGTCCAAGGACTTTTGGAAGGTAGTTTTTTCCTTGACAGGCTCTCGTTCAAATCAACTTATTTTTTACATTTGTGATATTGAACTTTTCTGTGGTTTGGTTTGTCTTTGGTTTTGTTGTTTTTTCCTACAGAAGGTCAAATTTAATAGAGAATTTGGAAGTATGCCCAATGAAAATACACACAGCAGATGGGCTTTACCTATGATATATTAAAAAAAAAAATATTGACTGTTGTTGACATTACTTCTAATTCCCATAGGCTATATCTAGATCTTTTCTCCAATTTAACAGGAATTAAACCGGCATGACCCAAACAGCAGAATATTATTCAAAACAAGGAAAGACATAGACAGTTCTATAGAATAAAAGGTATGCTGGTTGCTATGCTCTGGCAAATGTGTAAAGGCTGTAATAGGAAAACATATTATTTAGTACCTACTGCATTGAGAGTCACTGCAAACAGAAAAAGACTTGTGCCTTGCCATTTTAATCCCTAATATAAATTTTTAATTCTTTAGGATAATATTAAAAAATCCCACAATCTAGAGAGAAGGGAGATGCCAAACTAAGTTCTATCTATTTCTGTCTTCTCAGGAATACCAAATTCTATTTTTACTTTTTTGTTTTGTTTTGTTGGGGTTTTTTTGTTACTAATCGTAGGCTGACTCAGGATATGGCTACTTTCAGCCACGACTCCAGTACAGAGTAGAGATACTTTGCACCGGTTAGCAGTGCAGGTACCTGAAGCAGCGTAGCCATGGCAGCACAGAGCTCTGAGTGGCCCAATTACTCTGCCAAGAAATAAATGAGTACTGGGAATTCCCTGGGGGGAAAGACGGTTGAATTGTTAACAGAAAGCATTTCCCCCTGAGGCGTGGTAGTTAAATAGGTGTTAAGAAGAGCCAAAAACCTCACGCTCCAACCTCAGAATAAAAATGACTTTGTCCTTCGGCACTTCCGATGTCCTGGTCATTCCAATTCTCCCGCTGTCTACAGAGATAAAAAGATGTGATTTCAATATCTGATGGAAAACCTAAAATGCAGCAAAACTATTTCCACCCCCCCCCACACACACACACACAAAAGTATATATAAAACCTCCTTAGAAAGACAAAAATATGTCTCTGCTGTATGGAAACACACACTGTCCTGGTGCCAATGGCGGGGTGGAAGTGCTTGATCATCCTGCCTCCATAGGACACATGAGGGTCAGTCCCCTGAGCTCTATGAAGAGCATGTTTAGACCTGGTGTTTACTATGCCTGTAAAAATAGCAGAATATATATATACATTTAATGAGGATGGCCAAGGAGAAGAAACAAATGCTAGCAAGATTTAGGGGAAAGAAACTTACCTTCATCTCTTTTCCAGCCAGTCTTTCCTCATACACAAGACTGGACGTGATTAGAAGAATATGAAGGGGAAATTTACCAGTATGCTAATTTTCGTACAAGCTCAAAACACGGACCATTTTTTGGAAAATGGAACCCAAGACTTCACTAAAATTGCACACACAATGCTTTACTTTAAAAGTGAAATCTATTTATTTAGATTTATAAACTAAATTACATGAGCAAAACCCATATTGTTTGGCTGAAAGTCCTTTTAAGGTCAATGCACGTTTAAGTAGTTTAAGGACTGAGGTGTAAAGCCATTTCTGAAAACATACTGCTTTCCTCAGGTGGAGACCTTGCTGAGTATTGCCAAATCAGAATCTGTCAGTTTGTGCCCAGTCAAACAAAACACTGTTTGCAGCAGCCATGTGCTGAAATTGCTTTGTTTTGAGGAGACAGAAAGCCAGAAAATCGTGAGTTTGCTGTCTCCTAACAGAGGCCAGTAAATGCATGGTGTGCAGAGGCTAAAAGTTGTCATTTTATCACATTAATTTAAATGTGAAAAAACAACAGGACACTACTAAAATCCCAGCTGATATTAATTTCCAGATGTTTATATCCTATAGCTCTGATATACACACCCCATTTAGACCTAACCAAACTGATTCTACTTTTCTATGCAGGTAAAGAAGCAACAGAGGTGAAAATCCCACAGAGTCACCAGGATGTGATGCCCAATGATGAGCAGTAATTACTGCAGCAACACTTCAGCCAGCATGAGTGTCAATGAAATGTCTGCCTTCCCTCTGACTTTAGAGCAAAAAACTGGCTTTGCCTTTGTGGGGATTTTGTGCGTTTTCTTGGGACTTCTAATTATCAGATGCTTCAAAATCTTGCTAGACCCCTACAGTAGTATGCCTTCTTCTACGTGGGAAGATGAAGTTGAAGGGTTGGATAAAGGAACATTTGAATATGCTCTTGCATGAAAACTCACAAATTATCCTGCCTTAAATTTGATGTTGATTTCATTTTGGAAACCAACTGTTATAACATTTGTTATACATACCTGCATTTTGGAGATATGTTGGTGCATCCATTTTGTTAAATAAATATTTGTTGCAAACTCAAAAGGCACTTCATGTTGCTTTTATTTGAGGAACAGTGGAATGGTTAGATAAGAAATGGTTAATGGCAGAGAAATGGTGCAATAAACAATTCACTAAGAAAGTTATGATGGCCAAAAAGTATTTTAAGAATCAGATGGTATCTACGTCTTCAGAGGAGAATCTCATTTCTACTGTTTCTCATGATAGGCTGGAGACAAAGGTGAAAGGCAAAAGGCAGGCTCACGAATGGTAAATGCCTAAGTAGTAACTCCTCGCCTCATCTGACAATTTTCTGAAGCTCGAGAGACTGTGCTTGTATACTGAGAATGCAGAAGTGGAGGATGACAAATGGTAGTGGCTCAGAGGAAGCGTCTGCAAGAGCTCTGTGTCCATGTTGCTCAGGAATAAGGGTTGGTCCACACACTACCAATAACAATGAACTAATGGGAAAATTAAAGATCACATAAGTTGCCAACTCACCTCCCACCTTCCACCTTCAGCGCATAGCACAGAGTATTTTTTCATGTATCTCCCTTCTCCTACTCTACAGCAATAGAAAGTCAAACAGAATTAGTAGAAAGGAAACAAACATCAAGGAAATTTTTGATTCTATAAACATTCAGCAATACAAAACATATTTACCTGCCCAGAACTCCAAACTGAACCAACACCACCAAAGTCCATCAGTGTCTCCCATATTGTTAAAAATTTTAGGTAAAAGATAAAAAGTGAATGTTAAGTAACCAATCATAGAGTCTAGCAGAATTGGTCAAGACATGCTAATTTTTTTACTCTACTTGGTTACAGAAGATGGTTCAGTTTAAACTGGAACTTAAACTGCCTGGTTAACAGCTCCCAGCAGTAATTATATCAGCTTGGCAAGGCCAAAGGAGAGCCAGTCATGCTGCATACCCATTTGTACCCAGGCCTTGAAAGGGATGGCGTGTAGAGCTGACTGGAGATCTATGCGCTCTCCAGCCCCTCTTCACATCTGGTTCTTCTGTTCGTGCTCCTACAGCTGTGCACAGTGTGTGATCTGGACTGTCAAACTGAAGAATTGGTGATAGGAGATCCTATCAAGGCAGAAGAACAGTGAAAGCAGAGACTGAAATCTGGGTACTCAGGGTCATATACACAGCTGTTTAGCCAGCGTGACAGTACTTGACTGAGATTCAATTCAGTTTTTAAGTCTGGCATTAGAATTTTAAGCACTGTCACTTTTGCTAAACATCTCTGTTTGCAACAAGGAGCAAAGACAAGGAGCTCAGTTACAGCAGTTAGTTTCTTTTGCATGTATTCCAAAAAATACATATTGCCCCTTTTGCCCTATATACTAGCAGAGGCAGCCGGTGGAACAGCAGACCTCCAGTGCCATTTGGAACATGAAATACTTGATTGTACAGGGAAGGACATGAATCTCCTGTCTGAAGAATGTAAGGGAGGAACAGCCAACACTAAGCTACATTGGTCCGTTTGAATTATAAAACATAATTTTGTGAATGTAAGAGCTTTAAACTGCTTCAGATTTTGCATAAGAAACAATGCCAAACCCTCAGAGATTCAGTATATTGTATTTATCCTAGTTAATTTAACCACAAAATCAAAGGTCGATATCAGTACACTGATTCATGTGAGCTGTTACTGCTGGATAGGAACATCCACTGCAGAGACCTGACACTCCTATTCCTTTTACGTACACCTAATCAGCACAGCCGAGCTCTGTGCTGTCAGGTTAGAGTACTGAAGGTACTTATCTGGGTTAAATATAGTTCAGTTATCTCTAAACTCCACAGCAAACACAGCAGACATACCCAAAGAACCCCAATACTGGTTTACTCCTTTTGTTCTTGACCTATCTGTTGCTGAAAGCAATTCATCAAATTCCCTTGTAATTACAAAGCTTCATCATTTCCTGCTTGCCCTTCTCTGCACCCCTAAAAGACAAGGGAATCAGCCTTCCCAGAAAGAATAGATAGAACATAATTTTTCAAAGGTTTTCCTTAAAAATACCATCAAACTTTGAATGGGGTTACAAGCAGATGGTTCAAACTGCACACAGGGGCCAAGGGGACCCACCAATGACTGGTTCAGCTGACTTCACTGGAAATTCTTCTGCATAAAATGCGCTGAGAAGAAGCCCGAACTTTTGTTATCTCCATTACTATATATGCAGAACTGAGAAATAGTGAGAACATGATCTGTGCACAGAATCAGGCATAGCTGGGAGGGAAATGGAGATAACAAAAGAATTTTCAGACCCCCTTAGAAATTTTGCAATACCATAAACCAAGTAATTGTAATGGATAGGTACATTTGCTGGTTAATAGTTAACAAGCTAGAATGCCTCTCTAAATCACCATTTAGAAATGTTTAGAAAGAGAGGGATTGGATGGGCTATTCTGTATATTAAGCAGAAGAAAAATCTGGCCTATAAGGCAGAGACTGCAGTGCGCCAAGGAGAGGGACATGCTAGACACACAAGTAAGAGAGGCAGATTGTCATTCCTTAAAAAGACGGGATTGAATGGTAAGTTAAATTATCCTGAATAAGGTAAACATGATTATTTATTTATGTGCAGTGCTAGAATACCAGGCACAAAATTAATGGCAAGTAAGAGTTGAGAGACCTCTGGAAATACACTGTGAAAATTAAAGTATTATTTTCAAGAACAGCAGAAAGGTAAGAGACTTTTATTTTCCTTGAAAAATAGTAATATTATAGAAATTAGATAGCAAAATTACAGAATCATTTTACTTGGTAGCAAAAGTCTCATTGTCATCAAAGACTCAGGATTTCAGTCAGCCATGGAGATGGAAACAAATCTAGTTTCACTGACCTTAATGACAAAAGATTTGGTTTTGCTCCTTCATGCCTGAAGATAAAACACTTCCTTACAACTTTAAAAGGAATCAGAATACTATCAATGATCAGAGATGTGTAGTAATAATATTGATCATCCCAGCCCAGTAGAAATAAAATAAGCTAAACAAATGTAACATGTTGCTCTGAGGCTTACAAAACATTAAGCAGGAAAAACAACATAAATATAAGGGGATTATAAAGCAGTATCATAGCAGAGAGGTGACAGAAGAATATTATCTATAGCTGATGGAAGAAAGAAGAAAATATGTTTTAGCTCTATCTCAAACTGAAGATGGAGGACATTTGATTACCAGCTCTTAAAAAATATAATTTTGATATGTGATTTTAGTGAAAATTTACATTGCTGAGGTATAAATATTGATGCAGTATTTTATCTTTCAGTGCCAAAGGGCTAAATGCATTTCGCAGAATCATTGAGAAACTTAAATTGGAGGTCATATAGTCCAACCTCTTGTGAAAGCGAAAACTTTAAAAAATGCCTCTAATGGGTTTATTTACCCAAATTTTCAGTTCATGTGTTGCTTTACATACATCTATTTTGTTTCTAAAACCTTCTGCTTGCAGAGTTTCCATGTCTAAGCATGCTCTGTTTTAGTCAGTTTGAACAGAACTGAACTCCCACTGAATTATAGAGGTGTATACAATCACAGTCCCTTATCTTCTTAGACGTATGTTTCAAGACATAGGGATTGTCATGGTTTCAATAGCTCATTTCAGGGTCATCTAGGTGATGCTGGAAATTGCTGCAAAGGTATTTAACCCACTAAAGGCCTTATATTTAAGTGCCCCTTTTCTCTTTGGATTTTTGTTTGCTTAGTTTTGGGGTTTTTTGTTTTGTTTTGTTTTTTGAGGTTTTTTTAGGGGTATTGTGTGAGAAAGTGGAGGTGGGAGGCAGACTGTACAGCTATCATATGGTCACCTTTCTATGGCTACCACTCAGGGGGACCTAGGCAGGCTAGAGGAACGGGCAATGGGAATCTCATGACATTCAACAAGGACAAATGCAAACCCTCTACCTCAGACAGACTAAACCCCTGCACCATACAGGCTGGGGCTTCACTGGCAGGGAGCATCTCTTCTGGAAGGGACCTGGTGAGCAGGAGGCTACAGAGGAGTCAGCACCATGCCCTGGGAACAATAAAGGTGAACAGTGTCCTGGGCCGTGTTAACAGGACCACAGCCAGTAGATCAAGCAAAGTGATCATTCTCCTCTTTTACTCCTATAGAGCACTTATCCGACTGCACCTAGAACCCAGTTTCTGTCATCCCCATCCCCCATGTAAGAAATATGTTCATAAACTTAGGTGTGTCTGATGGAGGGCCACCAAGATGGTCAGGGATAGAAGCATTTAGCCCTGTAAGGAAATGGGAGTTGCTTAACCAGAAGAAGAAAAGGCATTAGGGGAACCTAAGCAGCCGCCCCCAGTACTTCTGAGGAGGTTACTGACAAGGCAGAGCCATGCTCTCTACTGAGATGCACAGAAGGAGAGTAAGAGATGATAGTCATAGAATGACATACAGAAGATTCCAACTGGATATACATGAAAAGGAAATGAACCAAAACATTTTGAGAACAATTAAGTATTAGAATAGGCTGACAAGGCAAGTTGTAGAATCTGTCCTTGGAGCATGTAAAGACATGACTGGTAAAAGCCCTAAAAGCCCTAACCTGATTCACACTCAATGTACCCTTTGCCTTGAGTGGGAAGTCGGACTAGATAAGCTCCCAAGGTCTCTTCCAACCTGCATGATTCTATGACTTGCTATAATTTCTTTCAAATCATCTTAAAGGGTGTTTTGAATGTACAAAGGTAAAATTGAGTGTAAAATTCTATGAATCTTCCAGTGCTTAGGACTGTTGTTAATATTTCTCTATAATTACTATTTTACCATAGTCATTTATTTCCTCCATTATAATTTAGGAAACCCAAAGCTATTTTTGGATCCATTTCAGTTGTCTATTTATTCCTTCATATTACATTAACTTTATTTACATAAAAAATTAACAATTTGCTGTATCTTAATTGCCTGGTTATAAATTGTTGCCATCCTGGAACTACTGAAAACTTAAAGCCTAGCTTTTGTAGTTAATTTTTAAAATGTATTTGATTCAAGCTTTTCATGCCAGTTTAACTCTAGACTATGAGAACTAGCATGGTATCATAATACTTAAGTGGAGCATAACCAATAAATGGACTTTGTGGAATCTTGCATCACATCCCTTGTACTGCCTACACTTTCACTGACTTCAATTAAACATTGCATTATTAAAAGAAATACTATACTTGAAAATCAATTTTAGGTACTTAGAATCTGATCCAAAGCACAAATCCTGATTTAGAATCCTGCCAACTATGACAATTCGTTGCGAATGAGTGATTAAGATTGCTTAAAGAATCACCAAAGGTGTTAGCAAAAGTGGTTTTAATGTGATGTTGTAAAAGTGCGACTTAAAGTTTGACGGCAAGGTTCGCTCTATTACTGTATGGCACAATCATTTGAATGATGATTCAAAATTATAAAGGCACAAATCAAAGTTACCACACTACAAGGGTACATATGGTATCAGTCACTTTCCAAAGATCTGCTGTTGGTAAAAGATGTCTCTGCCTCGAGGAGCAACCTTGAGTGGAGATCACCGCCATGCAGACAGGCGCTTTCTTTGTTCCTTGATAAACAAGCCTTGGAAAAGCCACCCACTATTCATGCATTAATTGCACAATGTTCCAAGCTCCTGTGCATCGATGCTCACTGTGTCACACTGCTCCGTTGTGGGTCTTCAGAGAACAGATTGAAACTAGAGGAGCTCTTGGCCCATTTACGGCCTAGGCCTTTTCCTCCTTTGGAGTCTGTACGAAACTACCACTAATTTGCTGAAGGGGTTGAGTGCTTACATCGCAGATGGAAACATCCCCACCAACCCAGTCTCTGACTCAACTAGTTTTTTACTCAGCAAGTCATAGGATGTAGTCTGCTGGATATTTGGG
>JAAGNO010008159.1:11241-63731 GCA_033439905.1 Ceryle rudis
TGGCAGAAACACAGCACAGTGGACAACATCAGAAGACTGCTTAGAGATTTCAAGAAAAAATTCTGAGAACTTTGTTACTCAAACAGCAAAGATTTCATATGCAACACCAGTAAAGCCTTTATTGTAGCTGCAACTAGTCAGCTGCAGCCACGGAAGAGTAACCAGATCAGCGACATAAGTCTGTAGCATCCCTGAAGATGTCAATGAATAATTCCTCAAATGTATTCTTGGATCCAAATGCAAATCGTTTTCAAGTTAACATAATTAATGAAAGCCATGACAACAATGAAACATCCCAAGAGGATGTGGGCTCTGACCCACCACATTATGAAGAAACATCTTTTACTGACGAAGCACATAACAGACTGAGAATCAGTTACAGACCAGGAAAAAGAGAATTATATGACAATTTCCCTCAAAGCGGGGAGAAAACAGAAGCTAGTTTACATCCCTATGATACTCACACTAAAATGTATTATCTACAGACTTTTGGCCATAACACAGTGGATCCAGTTCCCAAAATTGATTATTATAGAAATACTGGCAGCGTCAGTGGGAATAAGCTCAGCCGACCAAGCTTATTAGAAATTCATGAACAACTGGCAAAGGTAAGTGGAAAGGAAAGATACAAATTTTCTCTATTCCATTTCCACGCCGCTAATTGTGTTTATTAATATGAAAAAGTCCTTAAATTCATGGCCCTTGCCCAAGAGAAAAAGGACAAGTAATCACTTACCATATTTCCTTTGGTAGCTGCAGTATGTTTTCTGCCCTGTACCCTGCTCACAGCGAAGATTTTTAATAAAAGTGATAGTAATGTTCTTGATTAACAGAAAAACATAGCTTAATCTTGTCTAAAAATATAAAACTACTGAATCGTTTCTGTTTCACTTCAAGAGTTAGGATAGCAGGTGATGAATACCAATTCATACTTTAACCAGGCTACACACTTCATACTTATTTTAAAATTGAATTTAACATCAATGACTGACTAAATCTCACAGATTCCTCTGTTGTATTCACTTTATATATATAAGTATTATAAAAAACATTATGTGCAATAAACACAATTTCAACTAATCAGAAATCCGAAGCACTATCTGTTTATTGGTGTAACAAACCATTCAGACAGAAAGAAAGATTCCAGAACAAGGGTGTTGAGGTTGAAAGCATTCACTCAGAAGAGGGATAGCAGACAACAGTTTTCAGGTACCGATTCAGTGAACTAATTTAGGTTTACATGTTCGTTATACCAATGAATTTGGAGATAATCTGAAAAGCCTCTTGGATGGCTACATAGAAAGCATTTATGGAGGAGTAATTTAGATAAATTCCTCCTAATCTATCACATAGAAGAGCTGTTTAGACTTTTCCAGTGTAATAGATAGGACTATATCCATGTAAAATACACTTGTAGAGAACTACTGAACCAGATACAACTGGCTAACCTCCCTTTGAGAGATTTTCTAGGGATGTTTCTCCTCTTCTGGACCTACTTTTGGTTAACACCATGTAGATGTTTACTACTGATACATATTGTCTCAAATACCAGATTTTCACTAAATTCTGTTTTACTGCCTCAGAGGGGTAGACAGGTGATTTTTTCTGTCTATTCACCTGTCTAGATCACTTGAGGCTTGATTTCCCCACATGAAAGTATCACATGCATATAAAATAAATATAATGGAAAGCTGTAATGAAAACTTCCAGGGAAAGAACAACTAGATTAAGCACTTCAAAACAGTTAACTATTAAAAAACCTGCTGCTAAACAGTGGAATAATATAATATTCTACTGATTTTAATAAAATTAGATTCTTCCCCTTTAAGTCACAATATGAAGCTCTCTGTAAAAAGCAGAGGAGAGACACAGGATACATCTACCTGCAGAATTAAAATCAAACCTTTCTTGAAGTTCTTAATTGTGTGCTTGTCAGGGAAGGGCTGGAAAGAAAGAGATCACTGCTATACGCAGACTAAAAGTGACTAAAAATCCCTGTTCTTTTCCTGTGTTGGTCAACAGTGAAATGAATTATCTCCAGAGAAAACACGCTCTCATCATCATTCCCCTCAGTTTTACAACACTTCTGAGGTCTGAATAATGTGAACAAGCATCTGATTTTTGGATGCTAGTCCAGATCTTGTTCAAACTCCAGGACTCTGGAGACTTACCTGTCCTAAGGAGAATTAATCTAAAGTAATTGAAATCAAGCAAGTAAGTAGCCATTAGGAAACTAGAATCTGATTCTTTAGGATCTTATTAGGACAGCTTCCCAGCTGTGGAGTGACTTATTTAAATTAAGGTCTCCACAGACCTGCATAAAATGACTTATATAGAAAGGAGCAACAGGTTACCCAGGTCATCATTTGTTTCCAAAAATGAATGCAAAGTGGATATGAAAAGGGAAGAACATGAATTTGATATCCCTGCTCATTTGCAGGTGTATAAGCTGCTACTCAAGGGACTAAATGCATTTCCATTCCCAGAAGAAACTTCCTCTTAGAGAAATAATTTACTCTGGCAACAGTCAGAGAGGAGAAAAATGGTGCATTGGCTTTGAACATAGTGCTGAATGATCACATACTGAATATTAGTATTCTAAGAGACTTTCAGTTTTGACCACTACCAGAAAACTCAGGGTTTTTGTTGTTGCAACTCTCCGTGGTTTGTTCATTTTAAAGAAAATTAGATAAATCCATTCAGGGTTTTTTAAGGCTTTCACTTAAAGAAGATTAGAAAGAAGGCAGATTCCATCCTAGAATAAAATGAAGGGGAAATTGCTTCACAGGTTGGGACTGTTAGTGAAAAGAGCCTAGCTTGGTCATTACCAGACTTTTTCCAGTATCCAGCTTACAAAAGGATAATCTTATGTCTGTCAAAATAGGAAGGTAAATGTCAGAGGTAATGGGATCTTTGCTACACTGGCAACCCACTGTGCCCTTATGTGAGTTGTGAGCCTGGTCTGGGAGCCATTAACCACAGCACTGAAACAAAGGACCTGCCATGAACATGGCTGGAGTCTCTTCATGGCTGTCTGCAGTCACTTTGTGACCTTGGACAAATCCCTTCAGTCTACAGAGCTTGCTTTGAAGAATCAACAAACATGAGGTCATTGAATAGCAGATTAGTAGGGAAGGGAATTAAGATGGTATAAAAAGGCTGAGCTCCTGTCAGGAAGCAAAAGCAATGTGTGCAGCTGGATGGGGTGCCTATCCACCAGCCCCATCATGCAGCAGGCTCTCTAGCCACCACTAAGGCGGGGATGAAATGCCACACAAAGTGTGTACGACAGTTAGACTAATAGACCAAGATGCAGTTCTGGAGAAGATGCTTTATTCCTTTTTACTTTAACACTAAAATGTGGGCTTACCACACCATACCCCAATGTAATCCCACCCCCTTTACCTCCATCTTTCTTGAAACTCAGATTTTTGAGGACAACTGTCCTTTTAATGCCCACTGCCAGATTCTGACAAGAAGTGACATATGTTTGATTTCAGATTGATGAATATCACATAAGCATTCCCCTTGTGCATTGATGCTGGGCTTAACAGCAGAAGATAAATATTAACATTTAATACACTTTTTTAATATGCAATTGTTCAAATGTCAGAATGTAAGGCAGGCTGAAAGTAACTTTAAATATCTAGTTCCCACACTGCTGGTGTCAAATGCGTGTCATCTTTTAGCAAGACATGTTGCGTTTTGCACACATTAAGCCACAGATCACCAATTAAATCCTTAAAAAATAGTCTACGTGCTATTTCACAGCTGATGGCTTAATATTTACCCTACATAAGAAATCATCTAACCTTTCTTCATCTTGGCTATTCTCCACACTTGTTAGAGACTTGATGAGCTCATCATCTTTATCCCCAAGAGAGATGAGGGATTTTTTAATATATATATTTAAAAAAACAAACAAAAAACCCCATCAAAAATACCCAAAAAAACCCCAAAAACCAAAACAGCTAACCTTTTATTTTAGTAGCTTTTCAAAATGTTCTGTCACTTTTATTCCACATCCTTAATGCATGAGTAGCACAGGTACTTGGTAAATAACCAATCATTCACTAAAGCACACCAATTTAAAATGCATTTATGGAAGGTTTAAGGCCATAATTTATGATAATGGCATAGAGAGCACAAATTAATTCAAAGTAAATAGGAAACAATTTGTTCCAAGTACAAAGACCAAACTCTATTTTTTTTTTGTCTTTGAAATTCTAACCACTGTAGCAAAAAACCCTCATATTATTCTAATCTTTCTTATTTTAATAATTTACTGTATTCTGAGCAAAAGGGTAAGAATTGTCGAAATTATCTAAGTAACTCAGAAGCTCAAAGTCACAGGGTTTCAATAGATCTTATGTTCCCATTTCACTTGGGGCCAAAAACATCATAGGCATCAACTGTAATCCATGTCAAAATGTATTATCCAGTCACTTATTTCTCATTTGTGAGCACAATTCCGGATTTACTGTGTCAAAGGCATTCTACAACCTTACATCACAGTGGCTAGAGCC
This sequence comes from Ceryle rudis, assembly GCA_033439905.1. Taxonomy (NCBI): domain Eukaryota; kingdom Metazoa; phylum Chordata; class Aves; order Coraciiformes; family Cerylidae; genus Ceryle; species Ceryle rudis. Next base: position 15,768 of record JAAGNO010008159.1, read on the forward strand.
CCCATCCATGAAGGAAGAGTCCAAAGATTCACATAAACATCATATAGAATTGGTCCAGTTAGTCTTTATGTCTGTTTTGGTTTGTTTGTTGTTTTTTTTTTTTTTTTTTTTTTTTTAAAGTCCATGGACAAAAACCCTGAAGCTTAAGCAAGATGAAAGAAAACAACTTGTATGTTTCAAAGAATCACAGATATTTTCCCTCCTTGACCTGTTAGTTAATCTGGAAATATCTTCATCCCCGCTCCAAACCCTAAAAGTATCTTGATTCCTCTCCAGAAGTGACACATACTCCTGACTTTCTGCCAGACTATGTCCAGGTACATGGTACTTCCTGAAGGTTTTTACAGATGACCTAGACAATATCTGGCAACAGCCAACCTAATGCCAAGTCCTTGCAACACCAGTCAGAAATTCATATTAAAAAAAAAAAAAAAGAAAAGAAAGAAATCAGCAGTAACAATGAGTATAAACCTCAGCACCATGACTAATTCCTATTCAAGCCATAAGCAACAGCATGATGCTATATTGTCTCAAGGATTCTGGGGCAGAAGATCTGAAGAGATAAAAATACAGATTTCTGTCTAGAACTAAATGTGAACCATCTAAAACTCTGGGCTATTCTGGTTACACCACAAATACAGCAATTCCTAATCCTATGTACTATGGTTATACCAGAGGTGGCTAAACCACAGAACAGAAGATGCGTTTACTGCAGTATTTACTACGTTTCTCTGGCATTTCTCTGACTGTTTTCAAGAATATGCTACCTATTTGCTGCTGCAGGTTTGTTTGTACTTTATGCAACAGAAAACACCAGAGTTCATCACATAACTGCCATGCAGCACTCAGCTAGGTTTCTTTTCACTAGTGAGCAATTATCCCTGTTTCTACACTTAGCATTATTCATAAATTGTTGCAGTAGCACATAGAGGCCAACCATGAGACAATCATTATGTTAGATGCTCTACTAACATATCAACACAACATATACGTTGAATATAGTTTACAGTAAAACAATTTAGTATCAGCTAATAGTGTATTTACTCTGCTTAAGTGATTCTGTAATCTTTTCTCGCTGTTAGCAAGACCACCTGCTGATGCTTGTAGTGAGCAGAATATTGCACTCTACTCCACAGACAGTAAAACCTGATCTTCTTTGGAATTCCTTTATTCCATGCCTCCCTCATGCAGCCAGGTGTCCTCTGCTTGGTACAACAATGTATTTGTTTTCTGTGTGATCCTTCAGAACATAGCCGTGAGCACCGGCTCAGTCGAGAGAGTGGCTAATGGAGAAAGCACGGCTGGAGACGAGACAACAGTCAGCAAGGAAGAAGAAAACAAAACAGGATTTGTCAAGTTTGGATGGGTGAAGGGTGTGCTGGTGAGAAACTTAATTGCATTTCTGAAAAAAAAAATAGAAGAAAAAACGTTTTAAGATCTGCAACACTATGGTCTTTTAAGGAGAGAGGGAGGCGGATCTGAGGGATGTTTGGTGTGCTTTTCAAAAGCCTGCAATGCACACTACCAGTCTCCTGGTTGTTAACGCTACTTTCAACTTTGCACTAATGCACTGTTTTTTGTTTAAAACCTAGGTAAGATGTATGCTTAATATCTGGGGTGTGATGCTTTTTATTCGACTTTCCTGGATTGTAGGTCAAGCAGGAATTGGTATGTACCTTATTTCATATCATTTTCAACAGTGAAAGGGATAAAAAGGATAAACTATACAAGAGGATGATTAATATATAATCTGAGATGTGCATTTGCATGTTGAACTAAATAATGTTTTCAAATGCTTGCCAGGGTAAAAGATGTTAATCCTCCAAACTACTGGAATTTTCCAGACTCACAGCCAAATTACCGCTTAGAGGCATAGATCTGTTAACTATGCATATGATCATCACATTTGAGTATTTCTAAGCTTTAGTGAAATTTGTATTTAGATCCTGTAACAGATGTAAACTTCATGACTCAGGCCAATTTCTAATACGTGCATACAGAGTTAACCTTTAGGAGTTCACACTTTGCTTATCTGCGAATCCCAAACCTTGTCATCTACATATTAAAAACAACACTTCTTCACACTTCTCTGCAAAGATGAAAACAGAACTGGAAGGAGGTCTCATCTCATTGGGATTTTGTCATTTTTAACCATAGCACAGCACTAGATACTAGTATACTATGAAACACTAAGTTTTAAAAACTCTGCTACAGCTTTTATATACATTAACCGAGTACACTTCATTGTGTGCTGTATCTTCGCTTCTTCATTGTGCAATTTAATCCAAACCCCAGATTCCAGTCCCTGGAAGACTGGGCACCAAGACCTCCATCCAGCACGTTGTTCAGTGTTCAACTAAACCAGTGAGAGAAGAAAGTGCTCACAGCACTGCAAGAATCTCTAACAGCTAGAACTGCAGCTCAGTAAGATGCAATGTATCAGTAGTTGTGTGGTACAATTTCCTTTTACAGAGCTGCTGCTCTGAGGAAGCACAGAAATGTGAACTGTGATGTCATTCTGTGCTATGTATTCACATAGTCTGCAATAATGGGGCCCTAATCTTTGACTGGCACCCAGATAGCATAAAAAAATAGCAATCTGAAGGGTGGATGGCAAATATTCCAGTTTGAATTCTCACAAAATGGAAATATTGACTAAACCTGAGCTGGAGTCCAAACTTTTGCCCTTGGGGCATCAGCTCTCCTGGTCCTGGTTAAAACTCAGTGCTCAAATTCAGATTGAATATAAATATCACTCACTTTTTAATGGAAGTGAAATGAAACGCTGAAATTAAATTTCTCCAAAATTTGACAAGGTTGGAAATTTCTCATTTCCAGCAAAACACAGTAACTTCACAGACGTTTCACTTGAGCAAGACTGAGCTTCTGAAAAAAGAGAAATGAAATGCTTATTAAGAAAAAAATCCAGCCACAAACTTAGAGACACAAATAGAAAAAAAACCCCAAACAAACAAAAAAACCAACAACAAAACCAAAACACCATCAAAACAACACAGCAAAAAAAACAACAATAAAAAATCCAGAACTAAGTGGAAGAACTTTACTACTTTTGCAGTGCTCCATGCATGGCTCCAGCACTGTGCCTGACAAAGGGGTGCTTGTTGATTTTATGATGCATACCAAATGAAAGCATACAGCCCAGGGCACTCATAAGTATATGCCTTGCCATGAAAATTCTGCATCTTAATATTGCCAAGACTTTGCTCTGGGGTTTCATGCAAAATTAGTTTTTAAGGGCAGTTTAGTAACTTATTGAGATCATCAAGAAGTATTACTTTGTTTTGAGGTGTGAGAATAGCCATAGGCAAGTGTAATTCATTTTCGAACAACTTACTTAGAAGCCATATGCCTGGTTTTCAATCTAAACTTTAATCAGGTTTTAACATTAATTTGCACCAACATCAGTTACAGCCTTTCTGCTTTCACATTTAATTTTACCATTTTAATTCATTGATAAGCAGAATCTCCTTTTTTATGGTTTATTGCTCTGCTGTTACTTTTCAAAATTGCATGCCTTATATAAGTAGGTTAGTTTTACTTCTGAAAATGAGACATCAAATTCCATTTGAATAATTTCTCAATGCGTTTTCTGAATGTCATCTAAGCAATGGGCTTTAAGTCCCTAGCCAAGCTGCTTAAGGAGAACAGTGATGGAAGCTCATCATCAGCAACGCTCAGGGATCTCACTGGGTACTGCTGCTAACATGGAAATTAAATGAGTCAGTTAAACCACCATCTGGGCACCATTTATATCCCCATCATTAGAGGGCCAAAGAGAGAAAACCCAATTATTTTCATATCCTGATAGGCTGTCTTGGGCAAAAACTCTTAAAGGGGGAAAAAAAAAAAAAAATGTTCCAGCAATGTTCTCTTCATCATCAGTTGGGAAAAAAGGGACAGTATGGCCCTGACAAGGTTCGAGGTCCAAAACTGGTCTGGTATTTCCACCCAACATCTGAGGACTCGGCAGTCTGTATTTGTACCTATATAGGGAATGGTTAGCCAAAGGCAGGGAAAAACACCAAGTTTATGTTAACTGAAAATCTGTCCCCAAACTTTACATTATATTAAGCTGTTACATTCCATTATATTAAAATGATGTTTTGCTTGTGTCACTTTACGGACTTTTCTTTTTACGTGTTAAAATATTTTTTTTTAAACTAACATTAAAGCATTCCCAAGCAGATATTACTCATTGAGCTAGCAAAATATTTGATCTTATTTGTCCTATACATATTAACATGAATTGTGAAATGCAATAGAAAATCCTACAAAAATACTCCTTAAGATGCACATGCACTTAGGAAATAATTTTAAAACTACTTTAAGAATAATGTGTCTAACTTAAGAGTTAGCTGACTGAAAGTCACTTTCAGCCCCTTCTCAGGCACAAAATTTGCATGTTTTAACAATATCCTTCTATGTAATGGTAGCTGACCAGAAGGAATGACCATTTGGGTTTTTTTTTATACAGACCCGCATACAAAATAGGTTCAGAACTAGTTACACAGTAATAGTTCAGAAATCAATAGGATGAACATGATTTATTAGAGGCTCAAATTAATCTAAATATCCTACACTATGTTATATATTATTTATGACTCACACATTACATTGCTCTAGCTTAATGGATTGTGATAACACGGCTATAATTTAAGCAGCAAGGAACATTTATTCGTGGATTGGATGTCTATAACCATCCAGTATGAACTGAAGTCAGGAATCTGATCTGGAATTCAGAAGATAGAAATACAGCAGATAAATCGATATGTTTGTAGTGCTTCTAGCTGGATGTCAGTTGTAGGATCCAAATTTCAATTTGGACAAGCTGTGGTCAATAAATATTGCTACAAGCAATTTATAATCTTCAGTTCCATACTGAAGACCTAGGTTCCTTACAAAAACAAGACAGCTATTGCATAAGCAAGTTTAGAGAAAACTAGGATAATTCCATGTTTGGCACCAAACTGTAATTGGTTTGTTTTGTTTTCATTTTTTATCCTCTCCTCTCATAGAAAGGAATGACAATAGAAGCAATAAAGTTGAATGAAAAATGTCATATTATTTCTTCACCTAACTTGAAACAAGAAAGTATTCTAGAAATGCAGTCAAACTCTTCTTGGTAGTGCCAGAAAATACAACAGAAGCAATGGCCACAACTGTAGCTTGGGAGGTCCAGTTTGTACACAAAGAAAAACTTTTTCACTGGGCAGGTTGGCTAGCCCTGGAACATGTAATCCCAAGAGGCTGTGGCATTTCTGTCCATGGAGGTTTTCAAGACCCAGCTAGCCAAAGCCATCACTGATTTAATCCTGTGTTGGCAATAGTTCCGCTGTGACTAGGGGGCTGAGCTACAGACCTTCAGAAGTCTCTTTCAAACAATGTTTCCATGATTCTAAATCATACTAGGCAACTCCTACTCATATAGTTTCTAGTGCAGCTTCACAAAGTTACCATAAACCAGACTGTATAGCCAAAGACTGCAAACACATTGAGATATCAGAGCCTTAGTCAAACTGGAACCCAGTTCACCTATAACTAATCACATATACCTGATCTTCAGATGCTTGATTATTTCTGTTTAAATTATACAATTTTGTGATATCAGCCAAAAAAAAATAAATATCCAGGTTCTCTAAAATGATACATTACAGGTCACCTGTTAAAGTAAATGGCATCTAAAAAGCAGTATTTCCATTTTCAAACGTTTGTGTTACCTTAGAGTAAAACTACTTTTTTTTTCAGGGAAAGAGGGAGATGAGGAGAGAGTGGGGAAGCACAGCACTTGATAGCTTGGCAAGTAAGGATGTAGAAGGCTTGTACACAGGTCTTGTCTTTCTGCCTGATAGGCTCTTTGTCCTGGTGCACTATGAAACCATACAGCCAGTCTTTCTCTGACTCAGTATTTAATTAACTGATGAAAGACAGCAGCAAACTTACAAGAGCTCTGCTTAATGTGTCAGTCTCTTCACTTAAACAGCCAGGATGTATATTAAAGGCAGATATAAGCATCCATGCCAAGGAACGTTTGCTTGCTCATTTCCTCCAGCCTTTGAAAATCATGAGAACTTTTGGCTAGGGTAATCCTATCAGAAAGAATCACTGTCTGAAGACTGATGGGAATAATTTACTACTCTGACACGGAGTCCTTAGAAATGTTCTGCAAACTGCAAGTGGTCAACAAACCGTCTTTTCAGTTTATTGCTCTGATTCTGTCCTGAAAATTCAATTTAAAGAGAGAACGATTTGTAGGAATCATGGAACATGAGTAAAATATTTTATCTTCTTATTACTGACAGGTCTTGGAGTAATCATAATTCTTCTCGCCACGATGGTAACCTCAATTACTGGGTTGTCAACCTCTGCAATAGCAACTAATGGGTTTGTCCGTGGAGGTAAAAATCTTAGGGTTACTAATGCTTTCAAGCCCCCGAAAGTCTTTATATATTACTTTCATATGAGGCAAACCAGAAAGACGAGAAACCAAATGGTACATCTAAAGGAACCAGAAGGTAACCGTTCTAGCCACCTCTAATCACAATTTATGGTGTGCTTGAGTTGTCACTTCTAATAAATCCCAGATTTCAGTTCAGTCTGTGAAGTACGTTTCAGATGTTCCTGTCTACTGCTGAGTGAGGGATGGCTTCTGGCTTACCATGGAGTTCTTCTCTTACCTTTTAGCAGGACTTTCTTATTCAGAGCATTCCAGGTTGGACATCCTTGGACAAACTGACCATGAGGCATCTTTTCCTCTCATTTTAAAGACTGATGCAGATCAGCAGATATCTTCAATTTTATGTCGTCTTTATAAAACTCCTTACATTTCAGCCACTCCTTGGAAGATGAATAAAAACTTTTGCTGGAAGAGTGCATGTCAGGTATTTTATGAAATCAAGTTTTAGTGCATTTCAGAGCCTTAAATTTGTAACTGGTCTACTCCAGCCTCTGTGGAAAATGGCAAGTTCTTACTACACCACTTAAGCAGAACAGGTATTTGAATATACTTTCTTTTTCACATCTTTCAGGTCTTGGAATCATAGTTATTGGTCTGAGTGTAGTAGTAACAACATTAACAGGTATCTCCATGTCTGCGATTTGCACTAATGGAGTAGTAAGAGGAGGTGAGTGAATATGATCTCATGAAAAATACAGAAATGTGCAGATTTGGATTAGAAAAAAAAAAAAAGAATTGAGATAACTGCATTGTAAGCAGAGCAGTAATAAATAAATATATTTGAAGTGATCTCTCTCAGTGGATCAACTGTAAATTAAAATGCATATACTCTTAATATTTATTGTCTGGAATTGTTTAAGTGCCTGTGACATAAGATGAAATAATTAACTGACAAAGTAATATGCAAAAAAGATTAAGGATTCACTGCATCACTATGCAGGAGCTTTAACCATATACCACAGAATATGATCTTTCATGCTAACATTGGGACAGATTCAAGTTAGAACCTATCTGTAAGTGAGGTTCTCTGTGTTCTGCACTACTATATTATATATCATGAGAAATTATTTGAAGGTCCAGTATTGCATGCTCATGTGCACTAAAAAGATTTCTGCAATAGAAAGGCATACAGAAAGGTCTGAAGACAGAACCAGTGCAAAGCACGTTCCTTTTTTTATTAGTGTCCTCTATTAACATAGGGCAAATATTGACTATGTTTGAGATTCCTGTGGTATTATTTGTATGAGAAGTATGAGGAAAACCTAAGCATTTAGCTGGGCTGAAACAACAATCATTTCTGTCTGCAGGTGGAGCGTACTATCTTATCTCAAGAAGTCTCGGCCCAGAGTTTGGTGGATCTATAGGACTTATCTTTGCTTTTGCGAATGCAGTGGCTGTTGCTATGTATGTAGTTGGATTTGCTGAAACAGTTGTAGAACTTCTTAAGGTAAATGTAGAATTTTTATGGATGTGATTAAAATGTTTTCTTTGTTGTTGTTGGGTTTTTGTGGATTTTTTGTTTGCTTGTTGTTTGTTTTGTTTCTTTTTAAGTGGTGATACTTTTCCGCTAAGGCTTTAGGGATATCTTTATCAGGGAAGAAGCTGGTCTGTCTAAACACACCATAAGTGTTTATTATTGCTACCATAAGAGTATATTTCATGCAGTTCTCAACAAGAATCTCAAAATGAGAAAAAGAATGGACATCTAATTAGACAGCAAAATAACTGTCACTACAAAGAGCCAGCTGGAACATGAAATACAAACTCTTGGTCTCACAAATCTCTGAAACTTTGACAACTCACTGCATTCTATTTCATCTTGTTACCTGATCCCGCCAGCTGGGGTGAGAAAGACTGGTTCTAATAATATTTCTTAATGCTTTCAGGAGAGTGATACACTCATGGTAGATGAGTCCAATGACATCAGAATAATAGGTACCATAACTGTTGTATGTCTTCTCGGCATCTCTGTTGCTGGCATGGAATGGGAAGCAAAGGTAAACCTTTAAAAGAACATAAAAGAAAGCAGTATATTAGATTATTGTACAGCATTTGTGTGTGAGGAATGTTATGCAAGAGGTGGAATTTTCAAAAGCACTCAGTTTCAGTTTACACTTCATCTTTCTAAAAGCAATAGCAGTTTAATCATTACATTCAATGAAAGCACAATTACTCCATGGTCTTCCTTGAATGTGCATTTAAAAGGCAAGAGGAAGTTTGTGTTCTGCAGACAGCTTGATTATATTGATTTTTATAATTCATGGAATCATTTAGAGCCCTGGCTAAGTGCCCCTTTTGCCCTTATTTTTGATGCATCTTGACAGAATAAACAGTAGTAAAAGCAATATATGGTATTATCACTGTACTCTCTCAAGCCCTACTCAGCAGAAGAGCTCCATTTGCTACCCATTCCTTAATCTCTAATGATTTCTGCTACTCATTCACCTTTCAAAAAAAAAGTTCAAAGTGGAAATTTAGAAATACTTTAGAGGGTGGAATACAGTTATTGAAATCACATGCAGAACAGCACCCTTATTTTTACATCCTGCTGTGATGAAGACTAGAACTACTTGTAAAAGAGATGAGAAAAACAATTAGATACTGTAATCCTTGAAGTGACAACCCACTGCAGCTAAGATTTTATAACAATATAAAGATGTCTTGTACTTGATATCAATGCATTAGCTGTTTCATTTTTCCTTTCCTTGTAAAGAAACTAACAGAAAATTAATTTATAACTAGGTATTTAATAAGTCTCTCAGTAAAAACTATCTGCTGTTGTCATTAGTGTATTCAGCTATCTTGACTCCTGGTATTTTCAAAAGCTACAGAAATTAGCAATCTGTCATAGGGAACATATACAGATAATTTACTATATAGCCATCTCCACAGTCGATGCAAATTAAAAATCACAGGGAAAATCTTTTTGTTTCTATTAATAGGCTCAAGTTATTCTTCTAATTGTTCTCCTTATTGCCATTGCAAACTTCTTTATTGGGACTGTCATTCCTACCAACAACGAAAAGAAGGCAAAAGGCTTTTTTAATTACCAAGGCAAGTAACCTTGCTATCTCTCATAAAATAATAAATTTGCATTTTTTGGCTTTGCACTGAGTTACCGATTCCATTGAAAAAGGTCACAAGATCAGGATCTTCTGCTTCAGTTTGAGTCAGCTTGCAAACCAAGGGAATTTATTTCATCTTTAATTTTGAGTCTGTCTCTCTGCTGCTGAATCTGACAGCAGTTAGCTGCAGCTTGAGTCATTTATATATCAGCAGAACACAGACAAACTTTTACACAGAGCTAAGTGCAAGTGCTGTAGTGACACTCCTGTCACTTCAATATGGATCTGTAATTCTGAGATGCAGACAAGCACATCCTACTGGGGACCAGACTAAGGAAATCAAATTCATTTTGCTTATGATATGAGACAGATTCAAACCCAGTTGCCCAGATGTGAAAGACTAGCATATTCACCTCCTTCATTAAGTAACTTAAGAATCAAGTCCTGGCGGTATTTCATTTTCACCTATATATTTGCAGCATCAATATTTGCAGAAAACTTTGGGCCGGATTTCAGAAGTGGAGAAGGATTTTTCTCGGTGTTTGCCATCTTTTTCCCAGCTGCCACTGGCATTCTTGCAGGAGCCAATATCTCAGGAGATCTGAAAGTACGTATTTGATTAACTTCACATTACTAGCTGTAGGCTGAAAGAAGAACAAGAAAACGAATTATGAATCAACACTATAGTCACTTTTAAATCATGTCTTATTTGAGGAAGCAAAACTCTCACTTTTAAGTACCTGCTTTATTATTTTAAAACATCCGTACACATTTTCTCTCATAATGCATTATGGCTATTTACAGAAATTACTGCATTCAGATTTGGCTTGCTATACCATTTAAAAGCATGTTTCAATAACCTGTAATAATATATCATTAATGGCCCATTAGCAGCACATGACATAAGAGAAATTACACGTGTATCTGCTGTCACTCTTCCTTTGAAAAAATCTCCTAAAACATCATCCCAAAAAGTATACCTGTAAAGCTCATGTTTCTACTCACAAGAATTGGGCTTTTTCTATTCAGGGTCATAGCAAGGGCAGAGCAAACGGAGCATTTAATGAAAGCAAGAACGTCCCACTCCTGTGTCACAGATGATATTTCCAGTATCTAAACATACTGGTAAATTAGAGACAGGAATTAAGTTTTCACTTTGAGTGCCCTCTAGTCTTCATGACTTTGCACAGTGTATTTAATGCAAAGAATGTTGAAAGCTGAAGTAATTTAAAGCTTAGCAAAGCATTTGGTAAAACATCTCTGGTAAATGTGGAGCAATGCAATGCAATACTTTGCAATATTACAAGAAATTTAGAAATGTACCAGGGGTATCCAGAACTCAAGTCTTGCAATCTAATACTAAAAAAAAAAACCAACAAAAAAAAAAGTCACAAAAAAGATGTGGCTCACACCTTGATAACCCCAGCATGGCAAATTAAGTTATCTGGCTTTATCATATAGACCCATTGTTGTGTACACCTTAAGGATTCAACTAATGGTCTATTATTTCTGTATTGGCACAGTGGTCACAAGTTCACCAGGTCCTACCAACCCTGACAGTCAGTTCTGTTGCCCCTCCTCACACTGGGCTGCATGTTTCATGTCCTTTGTTTTCAGAGGACTGCTTTTGAAGCCAAGCACAGAGAGAAATACATAGAAACTGAGCCACTAATGGCATCTGTGAGATTCTGTTTTTAATTAAAAAACCAAAAGTCATTGTACTTCTGTCCAGCGAGACTGAATCATCCTCACACAATCTCCATCCTTTTATCAAACAAAAATAATTCTTTTGCCATATACGGTGCTCTTTATACATGGCAAGCTCCCAAAGCAGCAGCACTTCTTTCATAGGCTATTTGAAAGAGTCTAAGCAGACCAGGACAAGTAGTTCTCCCATTGGCTCTCCACAGTTCTTTCAGTCTGGCAATAAGTGGATTTCTATAACCAAGTCCTCCAAGCTGCAGATTCCCCACTGAGCATGTTTATATGCATTAGACAGGTCTAATTAAATTAACAGCCTCTCCAGAAATCTAAAAGACAAGCTAAGAAGTATTTAAAAAGTGTACAATCAGCCAATCAAACTTTCTTGAGAATATGCTGCAAACACCTACATACACGCTTCTGTAGCCACTACACAGTCCAGTAGCAGCTACACACTCTAGTAGCAGCCTACTCCAAAGGCTACTTACAGGAACAGCTGGGCTTCCTAGTGACTTTAGTGGGGTTTGCAGCAAGCCCCAATGTCCTAACAGCATATTAAATATGTGTTTAATAACTGATGAAATTTAAAAGCTGTAAAGCTGTAAAAAGCTTTAACCCTAAGATTTGATGTTACAGTTTTTAAGATTGCAGCAAGAGATTCCCCACAAACAGTGACCTAAAACATGCACACCAGAACTGTACAAATTACAGTTACCAGGATCTGAGGGCAAAAGGTCTTATGCAGCTGAAGTGATTTTGTAATTATTTTTCAGCTCAATAAATCCTTGCCTCATTTTAAAATTACATTAATTATTAACACAGTTAAGCCATTCATCCATGTCTCACACAACACTCTGAATTTGGATTTTTGATTTTTCCCATGCAACAAGCATAGTTAAGTACAAGAGTCTGTGGCTTAAAATGCATTCCACTCATCTTGTGACTTAAAAAACCTTGCTAAAACAAGACAATTCATAAAAAGTGCTTCCTAGCATAAAAAACCCAAGCCAAAACGTACACTAAGTTGTAAGATTGGCTAGTATTAGAATGCTTTTCAAAATTACAATGTAGAAGGCAGATTTTTGGACTTTTACAGTGACACGATCAAAGCTGATAAGCATTATAAAGCAGCCTTATTAAACTGTCTAAATTAGAAGTCCAAACAGTGAAAGGAAGTAGCCTGCTGTTCAAGACATAACTAACGACTTCTAGTTGCTAATGACAAAAGTACTGTATTCTGTACACGGTGACTATTTGCATCTATTTTATTGATCAGCCAAAAATGGTCCCACCTTGTCATCCACAGGAGTCCGATGTTTAGTTCAGTAACTGTTCTACCCATTGTATCATTAAGCATTAAAATAAAGCCCACTGCAATATGAAGAGTTTGGAGCTCCCAGAAATGCAGAGTTCTCCTGCTGCTACAAATAATGACCTCCGTTCCTGCAGAATATCCTTCCCTATGTCTGGCACAGGAGCAAGTGATAAAAATCTGCCCTCTAAAGATATCTTCATATAACAATGGTGGAGGATTCTCTAGCATGCAACTACAATCAGATTGCACCACGCAAACTCACAGTGGTTTTTGGGTCACTGCTTTGTTTTAAGGATCCACAAAGTGCGATACCCAAAGGAACGATGCTGGCCATTGTAATTACGACAGTCGCTTACATTGCTGTTGCAATATGTGCAGGTAAGTACAGAACCTCTGCACCATGTCCTAATTTATACAGCCAAAAAAGTTTGAAAGCGTGGTATGCCAATGAATGATTAACCTCACTGCTTTTTCATCCTGTGGATTTATTATGTAGAGAGATAGTTGTTTTGATTGAACGGTATGTAAAAACAGTGAGGAAAACAACAGCAATCAGCAAATTTGGCAGATGGACTTCTGCATAATTTGTATGGCTACTTTTGCAATTGCTTTGGTGATGAAGACACTACCACATGGTATCTATAGCATAGTAAAGGTTAAAGGAAGCTCTGATCAACCTGCTGATCTTTTGTTCCTCATTCACATTGAAATTTCACATGGCTTCTACTTGCTCTCACTTGTCTTACTGAGCAGTAACGAGTGACAGGGTAACAGAAATATTTTTTTATGCTCTATGTCAAAGACAGAAATCAATTGCCTGTCTTAAAGATGCACTACATGACTGGTGCTCTATAGTACTGGAATACGAGGTAACAAAATGGACCAAGAGTAAACCAGAGACCTGTACTGAAGCCATGATCTGTGTTGGAGGAACATGCAATTAAATTCTCGTTACAAGTGTACAATAAATCTCTGTTAAAAAAAAAAGTTTTTGCTATTTGAGTAGTAGTGTAAGAAAGAGTGTTGTAAATGACACTCCTCCTTATGAGCAAATACCTCAATACTGTATGAAAGCCCTGCAAGGTACTCCCTTTTCTGGGAGATGAATCTCAAGTCTTCTTGACTTTTGTGGTTCTTGTACTTTATGCAAAAGGCAGAATACTGGAGTCAGGCTGCAGCTCAGGTCATTGCATTATTTGGTGTAGTCGTTCCTTACTTTCCATTATAAATCTGTGTTCGTTCATTGCTCTGTTCTCACAAGCAATAGCTGTATTTCAGCGGCAGAGCTGTCTATTTTACAGTGCAATACCTTCTTTTTTTTCCTTTTTGTTTGCATATTGGTTTTCTAAACAGATAATTGTTACCTTGGGACTCTCAATAACAATGGTTTTGACATATTTGACGATACTAAATAAACTTATATTTTGAACACTAAACGTGTTAAGATCAACACTCTAAGTTAACTTTGTATGTTTCTTCCCATTTCTGGTGGCAAGCAAAAAAAGACAGCATAATTATTAATTTAAAAAAATAGATATCTTCTCATGTTTAAAGTTTTTCTCAGTTTATTGGTATCACTAAGGCTACAACAATTTGAATGGCTAAGGATCTGGGTCTCTAAAGCAATTGTATGGCCCTGTTAAAAAAAAATTTGTGTGCATACACCTAAGACCTTCACTTAATTTATTGTTGATCTCTGATTCTCTACTCTCAGAGATATGCTAGTCCTCATTAGTCAACTAGCTCGTTATTTTAAAAGTAACAGAAGTAAGCATTTGCTTACAGACAATATGAGAAACTAAGCCACACTACAGGGAAGTAATCTCTGCCCAACATGAAACTTTGCTCTTTGGGATAAGACCAAGGCAGCAGTTGTACAGAGTTAACAGTTAAAGTGAGGCAAGAACATTCTTCCAATGTCACAAGGAAGGAAAATAATAATATATTGTTGTTTCCACAGCCTCCTGTGTTGTACGAGATGCTACTGGGAACATCAATGATACAGTTGTAGCTGGAATGAGCTGTAATGGATCATCGGCCTGCAGCCTAGGCTATGATTTTTCCAGATGTGCAAGCCAGCCATGTGATTATGGGCTGATGAATAATTTTCAGGTTTTAATGAGATAATATGTATAATCATAATCAATATATGAATACATAATGACATACATGAAAAACCGTTATTTGCTGACAACTAACAGCAATAAGACATTCACTTTTATCTAAAACCATAAAAACCGATAGGAATAATCAAAGGGGAAAGTCCCCTGCATTCCACATTACCTTCATACTGTCCATCACTAGCGTTCCCAGCACTCTGCTAAGGTCTTTACCTCCTCTTTCAACTAGTACCATGCAGCAGTGGATGTTGTAACATCTTTAGACTCAAAATCTAGACTTAACAGAGACCTCAGAAACCCCTGTTAGATGAGCAACTCATCTCACTGCTCTTTACAAATGGATGTGATTTTACCTCAGGGGTGCTGTGGTCACTGTTACAGGTTTGTGCCACAGTACAAAAAATGGATTTCTGACTTCTTTAAAAATAGTATCCAAAAATAGTTGAGTGAAAAACCAAGTGAGAAGTAATGGGGTCTTTCTTCTAGACCAGACAGAGACTCTCTGCCATTTTTATTCTTCAAAATAAGCTTAGGCAAAGCATCAAAGTAAAGCAGTTATTCTGCAGCCTGACAACCACAGCTCCCAGATCTCTGTTCAGCCACAGCTCCCAGATCTCTGTTCAGCCCCTGTGCTTCACGGCCCACGAGAGGAACTCACCACCCACCTGCACTTGCTTTTCAACTAGTCATTTATAGCTTTTAAAGTCACTTACTTTTTTCCCAGCTGGCTCTGCTAAATGACAGGGCTGGGTAACCATCTTAAAAGAGATACACTGTCCTTGTCACAGACTACTTTTCTTTCCTTTCTTGATCACTTGCTATCCTCACTCCCACCTTAGATCTGCTGCCCAGACCCAGGGCAACCCTTAAAATCTGTGACCTCCCTACAACCATAAACACAGTTTCACTTCTTCTATTTATCTTTGCCAGACTAAAGTAAAAAAAAAAACCCCTCTTCAACAAACATCTTCATCTGACAAATCTCCAGGATTAACTGGTTTCTTTCCTGGAGTACTTCCTACACACTAAAAAGCATCTGGAAATCACATCTGTCCATTTTAGCTTTCTTGTCTGGTGCTTCTAAACAACCCTTTTGCTTCAGTGGTCACAGAGGCCAGTGCAGACCCCCTGGGAGGGCTGAGGGAGGTCTGACAGTGACCATCATTACTGTTTGCAGCTCTGCTGTTATGCCAGCACAATCAGGTATTTTTTCTTTTGAAGCCATATTAAATAATCAATAAAAAACCCAAATGAAACCAAACCAGAGAAAGTGCCTCTAACCACATTTCATACTTTGGTGGTTTTTGCTGCCATTTCCATTTTCCCTTCTTGCTACAAGCTTACTATTTAGCCATCATGTAGAGGCCGTTACTTATAGGAACCAGTCAGGAAAGGAGACGAGAAAATGTCACAGAGTCTGCCTCAGTAGAAGCTGCCTACTTATATAATGAACGTTTGGCTGTGCCTCCATTGCTTTTTACTGGTTTGCAGTATATTGAATTGAGAACCATGAAAAGCAGAGACACATAGAAGCAGAGGACTTAAAAGGGTCTGTAAACAGAAAGTGTGTGCAAATGACTATTCTTTTTTAAATTCTTTTGTCCTAAAGGTGATGAGCATGGTGTCTGGCTTTGGCCCTCTCATCACAGCTGGCATCTTTTCTGCTACTTTGTCATCAGCTCTAGCATCTCTTGTCAGCGCACCCAAAGTCTTCCAGGTAAAATTAAACTATCCATTTCCTTATACTCTGTTTTGAATGTGCCGGATGTGATGTAAATATCTAACCAACACTGACACAAGTGGGAGGAAGAGGCAGATGAAACAGCATGTAGGACATTTTGCAACAGAAATAAGCAGGTCTTACTATGCTCATACAGGGGTGATAATGTTCCTTTGGTCCGAGCTCAGCTTTGCTGTAGGAGTGGGGGATACATGTATGCTTGCTATAGATAGCTTTAAGGCTACTTGCAGGACCACTTCTGTCTTCTTACAGAAAGCCACCCTGTAATCACAGGACTGACAGAAATATGCAGGAGTGCTCAGGACCGTAAGATTCAGGTGCTGGCAGGTGTGTTCAAACAGGCTGGCCAGAAGCTGTCTGGTCAGCAGCAACGTGGACAAAATGGGAACAGAGGACATGGGACAAAAAGATAACCTCTACAAGCCACTGATTTGTGCTTCAGTTTCTCCAATTTAGACTCTGTTTAGCTAGTCAGTTAATCTTTTTATAAAGCACTGAATGAGTATTAAATGCCTGTGATTCTATTCCCCCACTCTATGGTAATATAGTAGGATATGGGCTTATCACCTTATTTGAATGTTTATATGCCATAGCAGTAGATGTACTTGAAATATTAAGATAAATTTAATTTTTGTTTAGCAAAATCCTAGCAGGCTCTCACTCACAGACAATGAACTTTTGATGCAAGAAAGCACCGCTTAACAGAATTATGCTCTGATTTGTCCACTAGGCTCTTTGCAAGGACAACGTCTACAAAGGGCTCGAATTCTTTGCCAAAGGATATGGAAAAAACAACGAGCCCATCAGAGGATATGTTCTCACTTTCATGATTGCTATGGCATTCATTTTGATTGGTTTGTATATTGTTGCACAATTGCTATAACCTCATGTTGTGAAATTATATAAACTGGTATTTTAACGCAACTATTAGCTACAGTTAGAAAAGTTTCCACTCAGGTAAGCTCTGACAAGCCCAAGCACACTAAAAGCCTTGGTAGTAATCCCATTATTCTTAAAAAAGCCAAAAAGAAACCAGCAGGGACTCTAGTAGACCCGGGTAACATCTCAACACCTCCACAGCCTCCCTTTCAAAGGTGTGGACTAGGTGCAATTCTTCAGCCCGCAGGCAGAGGGCAGTGCTTAGAACGGTGCTAAATAAGGCAAAGTCACCAACTTTGAAGAAAAAAAAAACAGTTTTCCAGTTTATATTACACATAGCTCTGAGGTAGTTCCAAGATAATTAAGAAGTCCACTCTGCCAAGCAGAGTCAGCTCCAAAGCAAATCCCAGTTTGCCAGCACTGGTGGTAGAAAATCCCAGCTACCATGTTTAGGGGTGTGGGGTTTTTAAATTAGTTTTTTTAAGGATTTGAAATTCAATCTGTGTGACACTAAGTAAATGGTAATTTTAGTGGAGAAAAAGCAAGCCAGTAAGTTTTAACTATAAATCTCCTGTGAAATTCATCTGTCCTCTCAATAATATATATATTAAATTCTGAAATTTACAGCAGGCCTACATCATTAAGAAGTGGTCTTTAGAATCAAAGTATCAAGTATAACCTGGCATAGCACACAATGTCATTACAATCAGCATCGGCAGACACTACTTAATACGAATGAAGGTTTATCAAGGTGGTCTTAAATTAGTACCCTGGGAAAATACCAAAGCTCTCCCTGGATGACAAATTTCAGACAGTGTCCAGATTTAATGCACTGTCAGGAAAAAGCCATCCAACAATCTAGGAAACTGGTGCCTATGTCTGACTTACATGTGTTTGTCCGTGTGTCTTGCAGCTGAACTGAATACCATTGCTCCCATCATCTCCAATTTTTTCCTGGCTTCATACGCTTTGATTAATTTCTCCTGTTTTCATGCCTCATACGCAAAATCTCCAGGTGAGTGTGCATTCACCAGTGATTTAAATGTGGGTTTCCAATCGCTGCAAGGTTTTGACTGTGTGTCAGAGAAAGCTGCAGTACCTGTAAAATATAAGCTATGTGATCTGAGGTCTTTCTGCTCCCATTGAATATGATGACATTTTTTTCATCTCCAGAAGATAATGGCTCTAGTCCTTACATTCCCTACAGCTGTACAGGATGAAAAAGACTTTGGTGGTTCCCACTGGAGCAGAAAAGCTCCTCCTCAGGGTGTTTTTTTTTTTCCCCTTACTATCACACAACATGGGTGGATAAAAACCTATGCCAACTCTAGCCACATAAAGCAAGCAGGGTATAGTGGGGAGGCATTATGCCTTTCTCCTCCAAATCTACAGTGACATTTACAGGAAAGTTCAGAAGAACAGTAATTGCACAAGTGATACCGCCTGAAAGGGAACATGTAGAAAAAGAATGGGTCCACTAAACATCAGCACAGCTCTGCAGTGCTAGTAGTAGAATTGTAAGGTGAAATGCAATGAGGTCCAGTTCAGGGATAACTTAAGATCCCCTCTCTACATTTGTGCAGCAAAGGAACATACTGGCTTTCAGGCTGTTGCATCTCCACAGCATGATATTTCTCATCGTCTTCATGATCAAAGGGGTGACACACCTTAAGGACTAAAGTCAGCAACAGAAAAGACAATTTCATGTTGCTGTGAATCCATCATTCAATTTAAGTAGCAAGGAATACACTTTTGATTTTCAGTGTGAAGGAACTGCACTAGTGACATAAATGCCTACCTCAACTTCCTTCCTATAGATCTGCATGATGCCATTTGTTCAGCGGGCAGAAAAGATGAGCATTTCTGCTAATCACCTGCACAGCTGAACAAATGCAGATCTGCTTTCCAGGGCCTTGGAGCTGAGCAAAAATTGCCTCTGTAGACTTCATGTGCATGCATCCGGCTCTGCTCTGACACTACTTAACACTTCAAACAAAACTGCAGCCATTTCTCCTCTCTCATTTCCTCCAGTTAATTTCTGCTAATTCACAGTGACAGATTAGAGCAATTGCAAGGATGTAAATTTCTTCACAGCAGGGCCTTCCCATTCCCTCACTACAAGGATGATCCAAGATAGGGTTGCTCAGCCTCTTGTATCTTCTGTGTTTCTTCTCTTCTCCAAAGAGTGTGCTCTGTAGAATACCTGGCGGAGACCTGCAAACCATGGAGGCTCACTGCTTGGCTCATTATTTTAATTACTAGCAGAGGGTGGATTCAGTACTGCAGCTGAAGAGCAGCAGGAATAATATCCTGAAGTCAACTGCAAATTATTTTCTTTTTCTGCAGCAGAACCAGGCAATTTCCAAACTTAAGTGCACTTACAGCATTGGGATAAACTCTCCTCTCAGTAAATGTTAAGTTCCCATTAATAAGTTCTGGGTATTATATGCATCAAAAGGACACAGTAGCCAATTACCTGCAGTTACAAGAAAATCTGTTTTCCGTTCTGAACCAGTGAGCTTTAATTTGGCAAAAATGCATATAAACAGAATGGCTACTCAAATCCAGGCTCTATATGTATAGAAATCTATGTCAGTCAACACCCAAGTATCTGTTGTTACTTGTGATGCCTAATCCCAACCATTCTGACAGAGCATTAAATAAATTAAACATGCGTTTGTACACACAAAATCAGTGGATCACCATTTGATTGATATATTTTATGCTTCTCCAGTTTCCTGCCTTCTTTTTAAACAGGTTGGAGACCTGCATTCAGATATTATAACATGTGGGTGTCACTTTTTGGAGCTCTGCTGTGCTGTGGTGTCATGTTTGTCATCAACTGGTGGGCTGCTCTCATCACTTACGCAATTGAGCTCTTTCTATATATCTATGTAACATATAAGAAACCAGGTAAGGCCACAAAATACTATCATTTCATGTATATGTTCTGCAGCCAGACTGGATTTTACAGGAATTAATTCTGCTTACAGAATTAGATATTACTTTTTCTCCAATACCTTTATTTAGAGGGAAGCCTGTATCATCCCATTAAATCCCACTTTATATAATACAGATTAAGATGATTGGTGAATTCTTGCTTAACAAACATTGCAATGATTCAGGGCTTTCTGAAAACATTCCAGCACACTGGCTTATCCTCATCACACCTTTACTACATTTGGGCTTTTACTCGAGTATCATTGGTAACTTTTATCCATCCACACACAAAACCTTGTCTGAATTTTGCTGTGCTCTTAGCTGACTCATTTGGGAACCTCACTCAAAATGTAAACCTGTTGCCCATTATAAAACAAAAATGCAGGCTGAACTACCCATGAACTGATCATCCTCCTACACCTCCCTACAGCTGCTTAGTAAATCAAGAAAGATGTGCACACTTTACTGCTGGAAAAAACCTGCTTAGTAGCTCAGCAAATAACAAGAGCTATCTTGAGAAATCTGCACTAATACAATGCAGCACAATATAGCATGAGGCTAGACAGTCTGGTTATTTATACCCAGGAAGAAACTAACCCAGGTACAGATTTCATTGCTAAGCATCTGAACTACTTTTGCCATAGAAAAAACCCAATACAAGTAAAAGAGGGAAGTTTCCCAGCAGAACTAATGTGTTTTCATTGCAGCTAGCATGGGATAGCAACACCTGGTCTGAGCCTATGTATATTCTTTTCTGCGTATATTGCTGCACTGTTGCATGTCCTCCCTGTCTGTGCTCTCATGCCCACTAGGATGATCTGTGTTCTTTTTCTGTAAATATTATCAGCTGTAGGAGAACACACCTATCACAAGACAGTTGTCAAAAGCATTTAAGGATTTCTACTCTTTCCTAGCATATCACCAGTGTTGTTGCAAAGTAGCAGCTTAAAGCTTGGCTAAATTCACTGAAGACACTGTACAAACCTATCTATCTCCTGCTCTCTAAGAGAGTGACTTTTGTTCACCACTTACTTACCAGCAACTGGAGAGTTCAGGAAAGACTTAGACTCCTTCGAAAAGATGACCTCTACACAAACCTCCACTTAGTTGCACTAAGTATTAGGTTTAGATCTTGGCAAAACGGGACTTGATTTGCATTAATGTAGGTCTCAAAGCGTGGAAAGCTTTTTCTTATCTGTCTCCATCCACCAAACAGCTGCACAATAATGAGAAAAGATGCATATGCCAAAACTGGTTTTGGAGAACAATTTTTTACCTATATAGTATAACAGAGCTAATGGGAGTTAGCAATGTTCCGTCCTAATGGTTTAATTTGAACTTCCTGAAGTTATGCACCAAATACATGACTAATTTTATAGATGGGACACGGATACAAAGTTAATGGAACAGAGAAAAAAAAAAAACAAAAAAGTTTTTAAGCAGAGGATGTTTAAGAACATTCCCTACAATTTTTATATAAAGAATGAGATGATTTATTTTCATATTTGTTTTTGCATCACACAAGCAAAACCTATTCTATTATGAAGAACAAGAACAATAGCTCTGCATCTATGAAGCATGCGAGAATATACCCTGCGTCGGTGCAGATAACATGATTGCTGACCTTTGCAATAGAACACAGGGAAAAGCCCATGGTTTAATATGCATTATTTATTTTTATTATACGCAGAAGTAAACTGGGGCTCTTCTACACAGGCTCTTTACTACATTAATGCCTTAGACAGTGCTCTGGCATTAACTACAGTGGAAGACCATGTGAAAAACTTCAGGTAAGATTTCCAGTCAACAGTAAAATGGCTTATTCTGAATTAGTGCATCACCCAATTAAATACAATCTCTTTTTTTCCTCCTAACAGACCTCAGTGCATAGCATTAACAGGAGCTCCTATGATCAGGCCTGCTCTGCTAGACATCACACATGCTTTCACAAAGAACAATGGGCTCTGCATCTGTTGTGAAGTGTACACGGTAAGGTCAACTCATATAAATCTGAAAATTCAGCACCAGTGGGTGCTGCAGATCTCCATTACGCATTCCACTCTCACTCGGCACACAGTGTTCCCATTGGTGCTGACGGGTGTCTGTGCAGACCATGAAAGAGCTTCGCACTGAGAATGAATTTTGTCATAAGTCCTGACAAGAACGCTATCGGCTGATATAGAGCCTGATGGTAAATGCCTCATTGAGATGCATTCCAGAGTTCGTAGTAGACAGACCAAAAACTAGTTCGAAAAAAACAAGCATTACAAGGAAAGATTTTACTTTTGTTTTTTTTAAATGGACACAGCAAAGCTTTAAAACAAAACAAAAGAAAAAACCCAACACACACACAAAAAATAAATAAAAAGTCCATGAAGGATTATAGTGCAAGAATCAAATACCTTATTTTCAGTGTCAGGGTTTAGCAAGCAATTCAGCTCCCTTTGCAGTGGTTTCTCCAAGACTGTAACAATGCTCATTTTGAGGATAAGAATGCTTTTCTGAGATCTAAAGACAGGAATAAAGTATATTTCTAGTTATAAATAACAGAGAAAATTATGTATCTTAAAGGATCTAGTCTCTCATTAGGACAGAACAAAAATAGATGGGTTTGTAGCATAGAGAAGAAAATGTATCTTAAATAGTACAACGACCTTCTAATTTTGAGAGGGGAAAAAAAAAAAATCCATCTCATGATAGATGTATTACTCAGATGATGTATTCCTCCACAGGAGTGTAGGAATAATTCATTTGATGCTGCCACATTGCAGAATGGAAGTCCAGAAGATTTACATGTGACACTTCCCAAATGAAATTAATCTATAATGAGTGAATGGTCCTAATTATTCTCTACTGTAATTATCATTAACTTTCTCACTGCATTCAGTAAGCATAGAATCAATCCCAACAAGATCCTGAGACCATGCAGCTTCTTAAAGTTAAGTTTCAGCAAGTTTTCCTGTATTCTTAGGCAAGTTTCTCTAATATCATAGAATTGTTTTCGATGGAAGAGACCTTTAAGCTCACCAAGTCAAACCATTAACCCAGAACTGCCCGGTTACCACTAAACCATGTGCCTAAAGCCCACATCTACACATCTATTAAATTACCTCCAGGGATGGGGACTGTACCACTTCCTTGGGCAGCCTGTTCCAGTGTTTAACAATCCTTTCAATGAAGAAGTTTTTCCTAATGTCCAATCTAAACCTCCACTGGTGCAACTTGAGGCCATTTCCCCTTGTCTTATTCCTTGTTACATGGGAGAAGAGACCAACCCACACCTCACTAAAACTTCCTTTCAGGTAGTTGTATGAGAGTGAGAAGGTCTTCCCTGAGCCTCATTTTCTCCGGACTAAACAACCTAAATTCCCTCAGCTGCTCCTCATAAGATTTATGTTCTAGTCCCTTCACCAGCTTCACTGCTCTGCTTTGGATGTGTTCCAGCACCTCAGTGTCCTTCTTGTAGTGAGGGGCTTATTGCAGCACCTGACAACTCACTGAGAAGGGCTGTCCTAATGATCAGGGAGCACTGACAGCTGACGTACCAGTGCCAGGTGAATCCTTGCCCCTTGCACCTCAGTACAAAGCCAACATTAATTCTCAAGTAGCCAGAGTGGCAGGGTGAAGGAGGAATATCCAGGACATAACCAGACTGCTACATACATACAAACATATACATAGATACATACA
This sequence comes from Ceryle rudis, assembly GCA_033439905.1. Lineage (NCBI taxonomy): Eukaryota > Metazoa > Chordata > Aves > Coraciiformes > Cerylidae > Ceryle > Ceryle rudis. The sequence continues at coordinate 39,694 of JAAGNO010008159.1, forward strand.
TATATATACTGGCACATAGTGGTGCTGTACTGTATTAGCACACAGATTCCTGAGGACAGTTCCTGTGATTTCACAGATTCATTCTCAGTGCTGTTTTCTGGATTTTAGATGGAACTAGCTGCAAAGTTTATTTTGAAGGACTTGCATCCCATTCTAGCAGCTAATGACAATTCACTGAAAGTAAATGTATTGCAGTTATTTCTTCATCTATATAAATGCATAGTACATGCCATTTACTTCTAGAAGGCACAAAAAAAGTTTCAGTAAGGCTGAAGTTTTGAAAGGACATTCTGGCTTTACATTCAAAATCACCTTTTAGAAATTTAAGTGATCCATCCCATACATTTAATTTTGGAGAGAATTTCTTTCAGTTCAAGTTTTACACTGCCCTTGAATGGGAAATAAATTCTGAGCTTACAGTATTTGCTATGTAGAAAAAAAAAAATAAATCTCAATCTCCCTCAGCTCTATTTTAACCAGCTTCCCAGCTTAGCTGAAGAAGCTACTCTATCTTAACTTACTTTAAATGCGAAAGATTTAAATATGAATTTTTAAATACCATCTCCTGAGTATTAGTTTACCAAGCCTTCCTAGCTCTACATTATAGGAAAATTCTTCCCATTTCTCTAGTTATCTGTTCTGTTGGAACCACAATTGCAATTTGCTAGCATCCTCAGAACCATTAGAAAATTTTAAAAGCACAAAGGAATGACTTCTGTACAAAATGAAACTGTGGCAAACTAAAGTTCAAAACTAGCTGCTTATAACGAACCGCACTGGTACCACTTCCCAAGTTGGGCACACAGAAATGTTCACTGGATTTCAAGTGCTTCCAAGCCAGGTCTATCCTTCTGGTGCGTCTAATTACTGCTTTTGTCTCTGATGGTGCTGGACGTGCTCTTCTATTCTGCCTTGGAAACGAAAGACTACATATCCAGCCTGCTAACACTAACACCAGTATTTGAGATTCACAAGTGTCCCTCTCAAGATTTCATCTTCACTGCAAAAGATCTGGACTACTGATTCAGCTTGCTAAAGACATGAAAGAGAATAAACAAAGCCTAGCAAACCTTAAACTCAAATGCAGAACTTTTAAACCAGTTAAATTCCAGATACATGCTTCCCAAACTTATCTCAATCTTTCCAAAGGCCATGCTTGCTGACTTGCTATCTTTCCTGGGCCTAATCTCTTGGGGACCCACTGCCAGCCCATTCTCTGCTGACATGTCAGTGTACCATGTTTTGTGACTTGGATATACATATGGATTTTTGCCTCATTAAGGTGACCACTGGAATAACCTGGTAACACAGGCATTTGCATCTTTAATTGTATGGCACTAACCTTTTTCTCTTACTATTAGTCAAAAGGAGCTTAACTATGTATATTTAGATCTGCTGAGACTTGTTTACATAGTCAAGTCGGGGAGGGACTTTATTCACTCTGAGATGCTTCATCATACCTAAAATACCTTTCTAAGACGTTACAATCCATAGCAGCCCTTCTGTCTGTCAGACTCACTATATTTAAGTAGCCTTAACAGCCTTAGCCCTCTTGAATGGAATGTGAATTATGTTAGCAGCACATCTTTCCAAAGGGCTGAATCTCTGTGGACCCATTTTGAAAATGTATTTTTCTTTCTCCATTTGCACCCACAGCAGACTAGGTAACTCCTTCAAAATTCCTGTGTAATGTGTAATACAAAGCTTCTTAGTAATATTTTATTGTATCATGCAGGGACCACGCAAGCTGTGTGTTAAGGAAATGAACAGCAGCATGGCAAAAAAGCAGGACTGGCTAACAAAGAACAAAAGAAAAGCCTTTTATGCGGCAGTGGCAGCTGACAGCTTCAGAGATGGAGTAAAAAGTCTACTTCAAGTAAGCTTTTTGTTTACAGAATGCATAGAAGAGGGGTGCATCAAAGCATCCTTTTATGTAAAGCATTACTGTTTACTTGTTAAGAAGTCCTGTGTATATATGGATAATGTTATAAACAGAAAGGATGTTGTGGGGGTACGTGTATATTATATTACAGGCTTTTTCATAAAGAAAGCAGACCGAGTCTCTCCTAAATGAACAAGACGCTATTATAAAAAAAAATAAATAAAAAAAGAGGGGCATCTACAGGGCAACATATGATGTCTACGCAGCCAACACTTGATAGACTTCAATTCTGTTGTTTGGTATTGTGAAGCATGGTAAATATCTGAGAATATTTTTGCATTAATTGAAAACTGAAAATGTGTAATATACATTTTTTTCTGCAGAGAGAAAGCTATCTAAATAAAAGAGTCTGCAATATTTTTCTATTACTCTAAGAATACAGCAGATATTTCCAGCAGTCCATTTAAAATGGCCTTAATGAAGGCACAGAGGCACTGTTTTCATTTTTCCCCATCTCTCTCTCTCACATATATGAATATTTAAACATACAGGTACTGAGGCAAAACATAGAGAAAATTCTCATCCTTTCAACAAAATACACTGCTGAAAAGACATCAATGCAAACCGAGACAGTAGGGAATCAACTAAAATACGCTGGGTAACAGTCACCCACTGGTAGCCTACCAGGGCTCTTTATACACTTGCTGAATGGAGCAAGATGAAATATCATTAATAAATATCCCTTTGTTCTATTAAAGCCTCACAAGGACACCTCATCTTGGGTTTATACATTGCCTCAATAGGAGATCCTTCTAATGTCTTTGAGAACTGTTACAGTCTGAACATCTCTTCCTCTCCATTACTACTTAAAACACTTGCCAAAGTCAACTACTGGACCACAAATAATTCCCTTCCAGTAAACAGAAGAATAACTGTATCATCACTATTGTAACCTAAGGACATATGCATTGCTTTGCCAGCCAACTATTCATTTCAATGTAAATTGTGCAGATGTATCAGTGCTACTCAAAAAAACCCATCAAGGTTCCAACAGCTTTTACCTATTTTCTTTTTGCTAGTAGTAAAAATTGGCAAGCGTAACAGTATGACAAGCTGGTGTGTACGTGTGGGTCTCCTCCTGAAGGTTCCTAATACCTTAAGTATTTAGATTTCTATAAAACTTAGGTTAGCTGAATCTAGATGTGACAACCCTTACTTGTTCAGGTTTTAGAATTCAAAACTGGACCTGGATGCTATCTAATATCTTGACAAGCCATTTGTTCTTCTTGTTGTTTATAGATTGTAATTTTATCTATAAAGCATGTTCAGCTAATTTTGGATAATCTTTTGGAAAGAATATGACAAAGAACAGCAACTGTTTCTAAGTTCAAGGCCAAAAAAAAAAAAATATATTCCTAAGAGGATACGCTTTCTCTGTGTATCTGAGGTGTTTTAAGAGACTTCAGACTCAGCTTATCTATTGAGTATTCCAAATCTGATAAAAGCTTTATGCTATTATGTTAGAATGAGCATACAAACAGTGCTTGAACTCTCTCTTGATTCCAAGTTACTGAACCATTTTAATGAGAGCATGTCAGAATAAATGCAAATGAATGCTAATTTAGGAAAACTACATTTCTGTCATCTAAAGTCATTTATAGTTGGAATGATTTAGAGCTAATCTTTCCGCTTTCTGCATGGGTATGAGCATGAAGGACATTCATGAAATGCAATCAGGTTCTAAGTGTCTCCAGAACATTACTTCAGTTATCTTTGCCATTACTTTTCATTTACAGTAAAAGCATGTTGTGTGTACCTTCTCAAGCAGTGTTTTAATATTGTTAGGCCTCAGGCTTGGGTAGAATGAAACCAAATACCTTGGTGATTGGATTTAAGAAGGACTGGAGAAATGCCACTGCCACGCAAGTTGAAAACTATGTGGGCATTATACAGTAAGTCACAGTTCAGCATCTCCTTTTTTACTTCTCTTAGACTAGATTAATATAGCATTTCCATACAGAACTTGACATATAGAAACAATGTAAGAAAATACTTACAAATCTAAGTTCACACATGCTAGCTCTGTAACAGAAGCTCCTGCCCGTTAAAACAGCTCCTTGGCTTCACACACCTAGCAAGATCTGCTTAGCAAACATCTGGTGCTGTCAGAGCCAATGTGGCTTGACAATGCTACAGGAAAAAGCTGCACTACTCTCAGCAGTGCTTTTGCAGAACTGTATTTTCCTATTTTTAGCAGGCAGGAGCTCAGAGAAAAACAACCCTAATGTATATACTGAGGGAATAAGAGAACACCATGGAATTCTTCTTTTAAGCCTAGGAGACAAAGGAAAAGCCTTGCTTCAAATCTCATGTGTGCCTAAGGCTCAGCAGCTCTGCGAGTTGAGATTTAGCTGGGAAACAGTTATTTAGAAACAGGCTTCCCATAGATTCTGGCTCAAAATTCACCTGTAAAGCTGGAGAGAGTTAAAGAACAACATAAGCCACCCTAGCTGTGTTATTTCCTCAGAGAAGGGAGAAAAAAAAAAAAACCAACAAACCCAAACCACTACTCAATGGCAACCTAGGTCCTAAAAAGTGTTGTCAGAAAGACCCATTTCAGCCACAGCCTATCTGTTCTCATGCCCAGTGATACTCCATTTTTAAATGAGGGAAGAAATTTTTACTTGGGCAAGTCCTTCTGTAGTTTTACCTAGAACATCCTAGTACATGGCAGGAACACCTCCCTGTGAGTACTAACACCTTCACTGCTCTGCTCAAAGTAGCTTTCCTCATTGACATGCATGATGCAAAAGGGTATTTATTCTGTTTCTTTCTATCTTTTCAGTGATGCCTTTGATTTTGAGCTTGGCCTGATTATTGTCAGAATTAATCAAGGATTTGATATATCTCAGGTCCTCCAGGTTCAAGGTATGTGGTGACTCAACAGCTGAACATCTATGCTGGTTACATGCTCAGCATGAGAAGGAATCTTAGAATCACCACCTGGTTTCTAGAATAGTTCCTATACCCCTAATTTCTACAGTTCCTCATTGCTTCTGCAGTTTCAATCCTGCCTGAAATCCTTGCTGAAGCACTGGCAGTGACAGAAGGAGGCCAAGCCACACACATTAAGGGTCTCTGCACACCAGAATACTCAACTCCCAAAGCATTTCCAGCACAGGCACAGACCAAAGCAGCAAAACCATTCTGTGCCACAGCAACCAGCCATTGTGTGGCATGTTTCCTTCCTGCTCCAGAGGCACATCTTCCTCCCTCTGCCTACCTGTAATCTCTGGGACTGGCGGGAACCAGAAAGCTGCACTTGTGCTGGGGCCCAGAAAATTCCCATCCATGCAAAAATCTGTAACCCACAAGAAAGATTAGTTATTTTCATGTTTTTGTTCATCCTTCGTTAGGTTATTGTTCATTCTTCCTTAGGTTAGCAGTATGTATCTCAAGGGGAAAGAGAAAACCTTCCACCATACCACAACAGTTCAGGGAGATATGCCATCTGAGTGGAAAACAGAGGGAGGCAGGCAGTAGGCAGCAGGACCTAAAGAAAGAGTTTCCAAGAGCCACATACAATGGTGGCCTTCGTTTTCCTTTTCCCTCTTTAGGACACAGAGGTCTTACTGGCTCCTCAGGTACCCTGGAGAAAGACTAATTCCATATAAAAACCCCATCAGAATAATTCTCTAGGTTTTCAGTATAATTTTCCCAGTTCTCTTAAATTTGTCCACTTGAGCAGACAGATGCAGTCTAAACCTGGACATTACTCTAGCGTCCCTCGTCCTCCCCGCCAGAGAGATGTTTTCTGTTATAAATTAATTAGATAAAAATCTATAGACAAGGAACATAGGCAGGCATAAAAAGAATGGCGACTCTTTGCTGCCGCCTGCTGTAGAACTGCCTCCAGCTTCTCCCCGGTTTCCCAGAGACACACCGACCAGGCTCAGAACTACTGGGGAGAGCACCCAGAAAGGGCGTAAGTACCTTAGCTAATTAAAAACAAAATTAATCCCCCATTAAAGAGGACAGATTCTAGGATGAGGCAACCCCCAAAAGCAAATATTATCTCAGAATTAAAAGGCAGCAGAGACTCGTTTAAGAAAGAAAGGTGGATGAATATTCACCCAGCAGACTGGCAGCTTAATGTGCATGAAGAGCTACAGGGCAAAACTATGGGGAATTACAAAAAAATCCCAAACTAATCATACTTTTTTTCCTCCCCTCTATTTATACATTGAGCAAAGACAGACAGGTAGATCCCTTTCAGGTAAGTCAGAAATTGACTGCTCAGAAGACAGTCATTAGAACACCAGTCAAATTACAGCAAATACCATTTTTTTTGTTGTTTTGAAGCAGATACAAAGTCTCTATAGTAGGAAAAAAAATACCGTATTCTATTAAACTTGCTGCAGCATTCTGTTTAATAGAGAAACTGAAATTTTAGTTTTGAGTAAGCATTAAGTTAGAGACTATCATCACGTCTAATAATTAGAAGCACGTAGCTGTCATGGATTCTGAAATAAAAGAAATTATATTCCTTTCTTTGGGCAACTGAGAGTGCAACAGAGCTAATAATGCCTAGCTAGTCAGGGTGGTAGTTGCTTTTTGTGTTTGGTTTGTTGGTTTTGGTTTTGTCTCTGTCTTGTTTTAAACACAATGTCTTAAGTGAATTAACCCCACTCTTAGTTCGTGTATTACTCAAATAGAAGTTTTCCTTATGAAAACAAAAAATCTGCAGGCAAATGCCTGGATCTTATTAATTAGTGTATTACCATAATATGTTCCACAATAACACATGGTATTTTTTTCCTCAGCAAAAATCCAATATTCTTTTATAATACTGGATTTACAGAACTGGCTACCAAAATCTTACATCTTTTCAGTGAATGCTGAAAAAATTAAAACAGTAAAAATTAATTTCAGCATAGAAACTGATCACACATTCAGGATCTTTACATATTTCTGAGAATGTCAAAGTCCAAAGCCATGTGACCTTGTTCTTAGAATAGGGACTCAAAGGCTAGAACTCAATACCTCAGCTTTCTCACTTTAGAAACCCAGTTTTCCTAACGTGCTTTCACGTTCTTGGGAAAGGACACCAACCAACCAAATCCACAAACATAGCTCAGTAACTACCATCTCATGTAACTATAAAATACAAAAATACTGAACTTGATCTGGAAGAGGAAAACTGAGATCAGCTGCACACACCACCACTTTAGGTGTAGGCACCCTAAGTTAGGGCTTACAGAGATGAATTCAGCTTCCTCCTCCCCGTTGGTTTGCAAGGAAAAATAACGTTAAGGGAGTTTTTCCTCCCCGCAGCTTTGCATTGTTTACAAAGTGCCACAACAGCAAATACATCACCACCATTATTTCAGTAAGTGATTTAATTTAAAATAGAAAGTGATGCGTTACCAGTTCCCTTACTTTTCCCAATATACAGAGGAATTAGAGAAGCTGGAGCAGGAGAGATTGGCACTGGAAGCTACCATTAAAGAAAATGATTTTGAAGAAGGAAGAAGTGGCATCTGTGGGTTCTTCAGAAAAGCCAGTACACTCAATATCTCAAAACACGAACCAAAAAAGGGTAAGTTTTGAAATGACAGCTTCTCCTCGACCCTTCAATAAATCACATTTTCACCAATATGCAAACTGGACTCCAAGGCGAAAACTCCTGAGCCACACAGAAAGCCCTGGAACAGAACCTACCCTGTGCAGACCTGTCTTGGTGGCCACAACCATGTAATGCAGGATAGAGTGAGCATCCTCTGCAGGTAGGACAACTCGCACTACACGAATAATTTTTTTTTCCTCGTTCGCTACATGAGCTGCTCGGCTCAGTTTATATTCATCAGAAATAGCACACCATTATTAAAGTTTGAGGAATACAGAACAAGTTGGGTTTTGTTCCTTGTTTGTTTGTGTGTTTCTGTTTGGTGGTTGTTTTCTTAAACAGGGTGTGTTTCATTTTTAAACAGAAACTCTTCTTTTTTCTCCTCTTTAAAGAAAACTGGAACATATGCACAATACTCAGGGAACAAGCAATCTCACTTTACTCAACATAGACGCACACACACACAAACCCAGTATACAGCTAATAAAACAGATAAAAATAGCATGACTGCTCTCTAGTCTAAGAATAATTTCATAAAAACACAAGTAAAAATAGCCAAAGTACTGAAAGTACATATACAGCATGCTGTCAAATAATTAATACATAAACTTATAGGTGACAACATCAAAAATTACATTTCAGATACAATAAAATGATACAAAAATACAGGGAGAATTAAGGGTCTCATTTCACAATTGCTAAGTTGTAATGCTAATGACCCACTCGAAGCCACGCTTGTATGCAGACAAGTGTTTTCAGAATTTTCACCTGCAGAGACTATTACATCTGGCGGTGCATGCAACTCCCACGGGTATCAAAAAGATCTACAGACTGAAAACATAAAGTGTCATTATTCTTTACTTGGCAGACTTCAGTTCATTTTGCAGGCTTCGGTCAACTATATTCTTATAATAAATACCACAAGAATGTGCAACCCTGTTTCAACTCTCCTTTTCAATTGAGCTCAATGACAAAGGAAATACATATTACATATTTTGGCTCTATATATGAGACAGATGATGTTAATAAACATCCCTGCCTCTCTGTTTTGCTTATACATTCATCCTCCCCAGAGTTGTTGCATCTTCCAGCACAGATGATAGGACCATAGAGGGAAGCCAATAACTGCTTTAGAACTATCCTGTCCATTCTCTAGAAACACAGGAAAACCAAAAAAAGCATTTTCAGAACCTAGCAGATCAGAGTAAAACCTCTAAAGAAGTCTGTCTGCTCCACTTAAAATGTTTCTCTGACACCATCTCTTTGAAATCATTGAAAGAGAAGCAGTAATGAAGCCACAGGCTTCAAAAGATGGAATGAGAAGATACTTTTAATACATAGTCAAGACTGTACCTTTTAAAGCCAGCCAAGCAAAGAGTGAGAATCAAAGTTATTTTCAATTAACAATGACATTCTCAAGCATAGGGAAGTTGCCATATATGCTTATGCTTTCTGCCTTCCAGTCTTTGCTTCACCTGTGCTCTCACTGTAGCCCATTAGCTCTCTTTGTCCACCATTACTGTGTGTTTCAGGAGCTCTATATTTTACAACACACAGCTGAGATTGTAAGGGATGCAAAATGATGCCATTGAGTTCTAAAATCTACCAGATATTTCCCAACTGCTTTTTAAGGCCCCAGAGAGTTTTAGTTTAAATAAAAAGTTCCATAAAACAAATAATCAGATAACCCTCTTCAAGACATCACAATCTAGCGATAAAGTATTAGACAGGCTTTGGTTTCTGTACATGTTGGTAAATTAAAAGTCCATAGCATCCACACTGTAATTTTTTTAGATTTAAAGTATAGAAATTATGTCAGAAAGTTCATTTTCTTGAAGTTTTCTCTCCACTTGACTTCCTAAAGCTCCTTGTTGCCTCACTTGTCAGAAAAAATATGGTTTTTTTCTCTCATTACAGAGAGCACCATTAACACAATGCAGTCAATGCACATGGGTGAATTCAATCAGAAGCTGCTAGAAGCTAGCACTCAATTTAAAAAGAAGCAAGGAAAAGGTACAATTGACATTTGGTGGCTGTTCGATGATGGAGGTAAGGCATTTGAGTAAGAACCACAGGGAAAGCGATTTCGGTGTTACAGGGAGAACAGGCTTGGGAAGTTGCACAAAAGTGTTTTCTTTTAAGATGATGCAGTCAATTTTCTCTCTGTCTTAAATGTTTTAAGATTAACTTATGTCCCACCCTGATGAAATGAAGGATGGATTTTTCACCACACGATGCACTAACTTGATCTTCCTGCAATTTTGTATGTCCTTCCAGGTCTAACAATCCTAATTCCTTACATTCTAACTATCAGGAAGAAGTGGAAAAACTGCAAATTAAGGATCTTCACTGGAGGAAAAGTCAATAGGATTGAAGAAGAAAAACTAGTGTAAATATATTTGTCTTGGTGTTTGAATTGATGCTGAATATAATGCATATACAGCAGGAAGCTGGGAATGTCTCAGCACAACTGGTTTGTTGTACCACGTACAGGAAAAAAGATGATGTACTGGATAGAAAGGTGTTGAGCTTATGGTATAACTCTCGACGCTCAGTGTAAATGGTGACTACCAAAGGAAATTCACATCCAGTAATTTTTCCTATTAATATCTGGTATTTCCTTCTCTAAGAAGAGCAGTCGGCATTCTGTAATAAAAATATAATTAGTTTTATGGGATTTACATGAGATTGTCCAGTTAACAGTAAGTGAAATTGCACATAAAGCTGCTCATATACAAATACCATAGACAGATACCTCACATAAATGTGATTAACTGTGGCAAAATGTAAAGAAGTTAAAGAGCAAGCTAATGAACTTTAGGACCAAGTTGATTTGACTTAGCTTTCAAGAGTCTAGATTTGATAATGATCATTTGCCTTCAAGCAAATGGAAGGTACTAATATAAACTTACTTTCATCATCACTGTATATAAGACCTTTCCTTCCAAATTACTTTACACACCAGAGGCACAGCCATTTCACCATCAGTGGAATCAGGCCAGTTTGGGATGCAAGTCAGTAACTGCTTAACAAAGAGCAGCAGCACCATATAGTGAGTTAGAAACAACATATTCAATCACAACTCCAGTGGAAAAGAAGTGAGATGGAAGCAAGGACAAGAGTTAGAATTTAGCCTGCATCACTAGAATTACAACACGGCACCTCAGAAAGACAGCTGCCACAGGGATTCTCCCTTAAGCCTTTGCTTTCACATGAATGAAACTTTACTCCACTGTGGTTCTGTCAGTTGTAAGGAGTACCCTGAAGTTAACATACTTCTCTAGAAGAGATTCAGAAGCGTTTGTAGAAAGTATTCTTATCACTGGGTAAAAAAAGCCTTACAGCTGTTTAAGGACCTGTGGGGAAGTTTTCTCTGGTCCCTGTACAGAGTCTGCTCCAGCTTGGTGGCTCAGGACTACAACCAACACCTGGATACAAACACTGAAGTCACCAAATTTTCCTGAGAGGAAGGAGGTGGTTTTGACACCAAACTGGATTTGTCAAAACAGGACAGATCTTCACAGAGGCAGCTCTGACACCTGTATACACTGCTTGTACTACAAAACCCAGAGTGAACAGCATGGTCAGTACAGTTGACAATGATATAGGTTGTCTCCAAGAAAACAATATGTGTATGCATTTCTACTTATACATTAGCTTTCCTCAACAGCATATGCTGCCCACCACAAACAGAAGCCTTCAAAGAGACAAATCCAGAGGTCAGGCAGCTATTCCATTCCCTAGGTCAACCTAATACAACAACACCTGAGTATACTTTCATCTATTGCATTTCCAATTTAGAAGTTAAATTCATCTGGACTTTTGCTAACATGGAATTCCTCAAATATTAAAGCCTTCCTACAGAAGTTGAGACTTTGCTCTTTTTGGTGATCAAAAAAGGGATTGCTCCAAGGGACATCAAGAGTTATATAAGCTGTAGGTTGTTCTGAAATAAAAAAAGAACAAGTAAATTCTCAGGTCATAAGCAAATATGTATTTCTATCATGGTTTGCTCCCAGGGACTTTCTGACCTTTTCAAATTCCAAAGCTCACATACAGGACAAAAAAAACCCCAAAACCTGGGAAAAGGGGTGAGGGCAGGGGTGGGAATAAAATTCCCAGACAAGCTTCAACCAAAGGCAAACTAACCTAACTAAACGTCTCTCACCTCAGCACAAAGCTATAAACTATTGCCCCTGCGAAGTGGGGCAGAAAAGTATTTTCTTTTATGAAAATACATAATGACTACATGTGAGTAGATCAATTTAAATTCATAAATGAAAAAGATTCTGTAAGTATAGTACATCAATCTTCCAGACTGTATTTTCACCAACAAATATACTACCAGTGTTGTACGTGCTCCATGCATAGAATTCTGATAATTATAGAATAACAGAAGTCTTCTCTAAGTATCAGAGAATTCTGTCTTGCGCTATTTTGAATATTTTTCCTTTATAACTCAAGCCTTTGCAAATCCTTAAAAGTACCATTTTTTTTCCTGAAAATGTAAACACTCTTCCCTCTGCTATTCATTTCCATTTTCTGTGATTTTCATCGATCATCAGTTAAATGAATTATACTACAGCAATCACACCAATCCAGTTCTGTAATTGGAAACTGCAACACTAAAGCATTTAACGTAATTTGTCATATAGTTAAAGATAATGAGACAACTGCATTTGATATCTTAACTCATTTATGAGTGCTCTTTGATGCAAGACGCTCAGAAATAAAGTGATAAAATGTTCTCTCTTTTGTTTTCAGGATGGCTTCACTTCTAAGCAAATTCAGAATAAAATTTGCTGATATTAATATCATTTGTGATATCAATATAAAGCCCAACAAAGAGAGGTAAGAAACATTACCAAAATCCATTATTTAGCAGCCAGCTTTTGTCAGGAGCTTGTTTCTTTTATGTTGAGCATTAAAAAAAACCAAACCAAAACATACCACAAAGAATAACACTGTCACTTTATTGCAATCATTTTCTAAGTACCTAGTGCAGGAAAAAGAATAGAACCTTTTAACAATCACAAATCTAAGGCAGCCTTTTTCTTTATGTTGTAATGATACCACTTAATTTTAATAAAGATTAATTAACACCATACTTATGAGCTACTAAATTTAACAGGCATTTTATGATGGCTTTTCACATCTATTTAGCTTGTAATAGACTTTCTTTTATCATATGAATCAGTCAGTCACAGTTCTCTTGTAAACTCACCAACTCTGCCAACTCAGTCTTCTAGGATTTACCGTGAAATCATAAACTTAACTTTTTTCTGGCCAAACATAAGCATACGTCTTCTTTGACATGACAACAATATTATAATACTCCCCTATCACTCAAATATAATGTTTGTAAAAAATATCTACAGAATCAATGCCATTAGGCAGAGGATAGGAAGCTGGTAAAACAGTGCTCAAGAAGCTCCACCTCCAACTGTATTAGCCACCAAAAAAAAAAAAAATTCATGTTTTAGAAAGCAAGGACTTGAGCATATCTCTATAGAAATCACCTATTTCTTCTGCTTTATGTAGCCAAAAGGATATAGCAGGTCACTTGGGGAGCAACTGAATCCTAACCCAATTCACAAAATTGCTCTTGGTCCTCTGAAAATGTTCTCACCTCTTCCATCCCACTCCTTACTCCCCTCTTACTAGATCCATAGCTATTGCATACTCAAAGGGCTCCTCTTCTCCACCCAAAACATTTTTCCGAGTTCAAGCACAATCTTTAGATTAGTCTCTTCATCTTTCCATGTCCCATTTCTATACACACACATAACTTTGCAAAACCAGTATTAGTTTAACAAGTGTTTCTACAGTGCTTTGGAGATTTTGACTCAGGAAATGCAATTAAAGAATATAAAGATTTTATTAGTAGATACCTAAAGTCACTTATTGGTGCCCTCTTGATCTCTCAGCTAATATTTTTAATTCTAGAAGAACTGTGCAGAACACTTCTCTTTTTTTTTTTTTTCTTTTCCTCAGTACTATGCAGTGATTTCACATAAATAAAAGCTATCAAAAATAATTTCTATCTGGCATTAACATAAAAAACCACACACATTTGCTGCATCCACTCCATCTGAACAGAACAAGTGAATATTGTGCCAGACACTTGCTAGACCACTGCATCTTCCCCAGCTGGCATCCCATTTCTTTCACTAATAATAAGAGAATTACCACTATTTTACATACTGAAACAGACACTAAGGGTCTCTAGCACTCTCTAGCAACTTAGCAGCTTTAAATGATATATGTCACAGCCTTTAACATATCTCTTGACTTCCTGGCTATATAACAAAGTCCAGCCTGTGCCCAGCCTCCTGTTTCACTTCACAGTGAGGCCTGTCAGCATAAAGTGTTCATAGAAATACATTTACATTAATATAAGAGAAACTCCGAGGTCTATGTAGGATGACAGAGACTTCTGTCAATAAAGGGGCAAGCAGGGAAGTACAGAAGGATGATAAGCTTTTCCAGATGATGAGAGTCAAAAGCTTCAGGAAAAAAAGTTGAAATTTAGCGAGAAAAATCTGTGGAAAAGTTGGTAAGTGAATACAAATCTGAGCGCCCATATAGGAAAAGCCTTCAGCCCCTTGCCACAGGAGATTTATATCACCTGTTTCTCCATTTCATTAAAACTGCAACAGGAAAACTGTATCAGTCAGATGATTGCTCCACCTAATGCTAAATCAACAATAAAAGCTCGGTATTTATGAGGAGACCCATATTCTTTGTTAGCATTAGTAACCAAAATACGACAGTTTGGAGTTGCTGTAGAAGTCATTTCAGTATTTTTGTTACAACGAGGAAAATACAGAACATTCTCTGCAACTATAATAGGCCAAATGCAGTGTTTAATTATCCTCAAATAACCTTTTAATTATCCTCAAACAACCCAAATATATTGAAATGGCACAGATATAACTTGGGGCACAATGTAGCAAAGAACAGTTAAGGATTTTGTGTGTTTGTCAGCTACAATTATAGACAGTGGGGCCTGCCATACACAATATCACTGAAATAAGTTAGTGAGTTCATACCCTGCAGCAAGGCCTCCATTGTAATTCCTTTTTCAGCTGGAAATTCTTTGAAGAGATGATTGAACCATATCGCCTCCATGAAAGCTGCAAAGATATAACAACTGCTGAGAAATTAAAGCGAGAGACTCCATGGAAAATTACAGATGCAGAGCTGGAAGCATTCAAGGAGAAGGTAAATCCTTGCCTACCTTTTTACATCTGTACCTTCTCTTACACTCCAGATGTTTAAAGCGATTAGTAAGAAAACACGAAATATTAGATATGGAATTAGAAAAATGACATGTACAAACCTGTATTTGATATTTACAGATTGGATTTATATTGCAAGCATTGCAGAGGTGTGTTATGATTGCATTATTCAGCACTCTGTAAGACCTTGGCTTGTTTACACAGTGTTTTCCAGGCTGATGAGAAGCTCTGCCCACATCAGAGCCAGCCAGATGAAAACCACCTCTGAACTAGAAGCCACACCGTACTGCACTGAGCCTAAGCTATTAAGATCTGCTGAGAGGTTTTTTAAATGGCTCCACTGTTTTAGAACTTGAACCTCTTAAAGTGCAGTTCCAAACCTTCACCACTTTAGGAAATTTAGAAATGAATCCAGACCCTACAACCTCCTCTAGGAATTTTTCCAAAGGCAAGATTTAACATGGATTCTTACCTCAATGGCAGAGTGAAGACTAAACCTACCTACAACACAGGAGCTCTCACAGCTCAGGGGCATGCTAAGGCTGACACTGGCTGATCCATTGGGTAAATTAGAACCTGGGCTCCTCTTTAATTTTCTTGGAACATACCTTTTCAGCAACAAACCACCAGGCTGCTTCAGGCCAGTGCTGAAAGGATACTGCAAATTCTTCCACCCTTAAGAGACAAGCTGTCCTGAACTCACAGAGAATTAATGTAGCAGTTTTATTGATGGTTCCTTTTGGACTAACCTGAGTGCACTGAGTGTTTAGTTATTTCCACTTTATGTGCTGGTAACTTCCTCAGCAGAGCAAGGATTGTGAGTCTGAGCTCAGAGCCGCTAAAGGTCACAGCCTGACATATTAACATAAGCTGAAATCAATGGTGATTTCAGATAACACACTATACCATTGCAGCAGCTGAGAAGCAGACTGACTTCTCACTGTATTACCGTTTTCATAGATTTGGTAGCCAGCATAAAGTTATGGTAGTCAGCTGCAGGCAGAAAACTTCTGAAGTACTCTTGGCACAAATCATCAAAACTTGGGAGTGGGAGCAATTAGAACATCTCAGTAGAAAAACTAACAGCAATATAATCCCAGATATACACCCTTGTGTACAGAACCAGCGAGGATACAATAGGAAAAATATATGTGGTTGAGCTTGGTCTTGTCTAGGTCACTAACTAAGGAACCAGGAATAAACCTCACAGGTTGAACGCAGTCAGCAATATGAAAACATCAAATTTCTCTATAAAATAAAAACAGCAACAAAAAGTTTAGCTGACACCTGGAAAGACATGCCCCTTATCTTCAGAAGTAAGGCAGTTCTGGGAATTTTACAGAGGACATTAGAACACATTTAAAATTCAAGAGAGAAAAAGCTGGCAGCACAGATAAAGGGTGATGTTACAGGATGACTCTCATGAGATAGCAACTGGCTAAATTATGAGGATTCTTACCTATATAACATGCATAAAAGAAGAGCAAAATTTCTGTAGAGAAGGAAAATTTAAGGTCTGAATGAAGAAATAAACCTAGCTTTTTACCTTCTCCAGGGAAAGAGAGAATAATTTCTAAGACCAGTTAAGATACCTCTATGGCCCATGCTGAAATCTCCCTGTACACAAACCTGCCCTGGTCTCTTGTTCGCTATGACTTGTGTTAGGTTATAAAAACCTCAAGGGCCTGATCCCAATCACAGAGTAATCTTGGCTGAATCTCAAAGTAACAGCCATTCAGGCAATTTGTAGAAGTCCATACAAATACACAACACATAAAGCAGCTAAGTCTTACTCCAGACTCCTGGTCTTTTGTTTAAGAAGTGAATTTCTGGCAAAGTGCTCATTTATACACTGACGTTCAGTCCTACCAGTATGGCAGCTGGACACATAATAAATTGACATATTAAACACCATCAAACAATAGCACAAAGGAGGCTCTGTACAGTTCCTATACTCCATAGCCAAAGAAATACTTAAAAAGTATGTGTGAGACAGCTCTGATACCGTGTCAATACAAAAATAATCCCACCCCAGGAAAACTTACCCAGCAGTGAACAACTTTGGTCCCCACGTAGCTATACTAACCACAAAGCATGGCTTAGCCTCCTGTTTTGCTATCTCTATCACTCTGGACAACGGAGCAAACCTGGCTTTCAATGCTGCCAAAGCAATAGCAGAAAACCTCACAGGCAATGGGTAGTGTAGAAGTCCATAAAGCACCAGAACCTAACTGATTTTTTTCTTTTCCCTTCATTTTGTTTTAATCAGAGTTACCGCCAAGTCCGCCTGAATGAACTCTTGCAAGAGAATTCAAGGGCAGCTAACCTCATTGTCCTGTGAGTTGCAAGATTTTGGTTCTAAAACAATAATCTAATGTATAAAGAGAGTCTGGACTAAAGCAACAGAAACACTTGTGTTAATTCATTCAGGGCAAAAAGAATCTTTTTAAGGACCTTTCGAAGGACTTGCATCTGGATTGATGCCTCTGGGACCACACTGAATACGAAAGTTTCCTAGTAGTTAAAAAAACCCCAACAAACAAACAGCCATTTTCAGAATCAATTTTTAGTGGTTTTTTTTTTTTATATATATACACAGCTTCAATAAATTAATTAGTATTTGTGATCTACAGATAAACCTCTTTAGCTCCATTCAGTCATTCTCCAAAAAAAGAGGTGATCAGGTAATATTTACCATAAATTGACCCATACTTTAAAACTCCCATCTCCTTCATTACAGATCAAAATTAAGCTGATGGACTGCAAAGCTGTGCATGTACTGTATTTTTATCCCTTTTGAAAACCATATTGTATTTTGGGGTTTTACGCCCCCAAAAATGCTTCTTTACCACAGCCAGTCCATGTCCAGTACAACTAGCCGCACTTATGGCACTAACCAGGAGAGCAAGCGTTTGCAAGATTAAGGCCTAATAATAGCTTTGTGCTTTACAAGATTAAACCAATCATGTAGTCTAATTAGGAACAGAGTCATACAGGAATAGTTGATGTTTTCTACTTAATATTTAGTGAGATGCATGTCATCAGGATATCCGTCTTCATAATGTTGGTTTTTTTTTGTTTTTTTTTCCCTCTGTCTAAGCAGGAGCCTCCCAGTGGCAAGGAAAGGAGTAGTGTCTGATTACCTGTACATGGCTTGGCTAGAAATTCTCTCCAAGAACCTTCCTCCAACCTTAATGATCAGGGGCAACCACAAAAATGTACTGACTTTCTATTCTTAGAACATCATCAGTGCCTAGAATGTCCCTTGCTTCATCTGAACACCTACATTTTTAACAGCAATGATTTATTAAAGATACACTTTTATATACAGATCTAAAACTTAAATTGAAAATTCTTCAAAAATCCAAAGCAACACAGTGAAGAGTTTGACAAAAAAAACCCCAAACAAACCAACAACCATGTAAATGGTGCCTGCTGGTGTTAGACTCCAGTACAGACAAATAAGGAAAATCTACCTATAGGTATATACATATATATAACAGGAGACAGCAAATATTTTGAACACAGAGAAATTTCACAAATTGTATAAGGTACTGAAAATGCTTTCGATATTTATCCTAGAAACCCAAAATTAATCACTAAGATACAAAATGCATTCAATTTATAAACAAACACTTTTTTAAAATGGCAGTCATAGCTGCTGATAGACACACAGGAGGATTACACTGAAATGCACCATTTTGAGAGAGAGAAGAAACAACCCTGTATCCATCAAGTCAAAGACAAACTGATATAATGCAAGTAGAATATGTCAATGCTGTTTAATTATAATATTGCCAAATTAAGACCTATGCCTACAGCAGATGCTTTCGTCTAAATTGTTTTGCTAATCTATATTAATTCAAATGCTTCTAATTAACTGACAAACAAGTTACATATATAAAAATATGTATACTATATGACAAGACTTGATAATGAATTTTCAAGTTCTGGCATGGAATGGAGTGTATGATTGCAACAATTAAATGTGTTAAGTGAATTTCACAGAAAAAATAGCAAAATACTAGATATTCTGACAATTTTTGCTATGAATGTTAGGGTTAACACAATCTGACATTGTGCTTTGGGACAATATATAGTGATTTATGTGATTAGAAAACAACAAGGACTTCCATTAGCTGAATGACTCATATTTTGATTTATATAAAACATCTCTTATTTTCAAGCTTTCTAAATAATATTAATTATACACTAACTTAAAATAAAGGAAATCTGATAAGTTGTGTAGTTTTTCTATTTTCTATTCTGCAACATTATAGCATTTATAATTTCAACTGTCAATAAAAACAGCTTCTCTTTTTAATGGGGAAAGCCATAGCCTATGTGTAAGCATAATTTAAAGACCACAAAGGAATGTAGCTAATTTAATTACCGTAGTTCTGCAACTCCTTTGCAGAGATCAACTGAAATCTAAGCCCCCGGAAAGCCAGAGGACCCTGAAGCTTGCTAAATGTTTATTTTAAAGCAGGCCTCCGCTTCCATCTTTGCTTGAATTATTAGAATTTAACTTGTAGAGGATCTAGCACTCCATCTCCAAATATGACAAATATTTTATATTCGCATTTTTCCAAGTTCAACAGCAGCAATTCAGCAGAACATGGTAATGCAGCCCAATAATCCATGTTTTATTTTCTCCATCTATTAAAGCCAGGATATGAAATACTGATACTTTCTCATAATGTTCTTCTTTCACTCCTTCTTGCACATTTATAACCAGGCTGAAGGACATTTTGCAGTTTAACTGCCTGACACAGATATACAAGTTTGCTAGATATACTAAGCTTCCTGCACAGCTCTGAGCAAACCAAACATCACATTCTGCACCTGCAAAACAGATTATTCTCATCCTTCGCAGTGACTTTAGCAATGATACGGACACTTGTTAGATGCTGTCAGGTCCTTCCACCTTTGTAGAATTGCAATGGCCACTATCTTTTCCACCTCACTTCAGACACCAAACAGGTATAATCTGGAAGAAAAAAAACCCAACGAACACCACACAAAAAACCCCAGCTAAACAAACCAAACAAAAAAAACCCCAAACCACACAGGACTTTTAGGGAGGCTTCTCTAAGTGTTTTCCTTATCACAATCTATGGAAGGACCCAGGGGAATTACACACCCGCAGTAAGACCTTCAATTCTCTACATGAGTGGAGATTGTTTCCTAAATATTCCCAAATACTGGAATTCTCAATCTACACTGAGAAGATACGTGAGGGAACAGTGACCCAAATGGATTTGGGGGACATAAGCAGATCCAAAAAGAGAAGGAGCGCAATATGAACCAGCAATGGCACTTCCCATACTATTCGCACTTCTTCACAAACACATCACTGCGGGCACTGCAACAATAAACCCCAGGGGGTATGCTTCTGAATGAACAGCCATCAAAAACTAACACACATCTCTGTAAAACTCCTTGCCACGACTACAGTGATTAATTAGATATATTCACACAACAATGTTATGGGCTTTATAATGAACAGCACAAACCCTAGCCATTTACCTTCCTGAAAGTGTTATTTCCACAAATTCACAAGTAAATTAAACACATCACTTTCCTGGGAGCTTCTATTTCTTGTTCCTCACCCTGATTTCTGAACTGTGTGCACAACCAATTTGTAGAGCATACTAATTATGAACTATCTTAAATTGCAATTTTGATATTTTCTTAGTCCACCTACCTCCTCTTCCCATTTTGTAACAGACTCTTCCTCTTTTATATAAATCATGCAAGAAACAACTGCTGAATTTTAATCACCATGTTAGTAACTGAATTCTAATTACAAGTTTGACATATCTAGAAAAAATATGTCTCTAAAGCTGTCTAGCACATTTTGAACTTATATCATACTACCAGCTATGCAGGTTTATATAACTTAAGGTTGATTTGATCAGCAAAACAAAAGGAAGCGTAGATAAGGTGAGCAGATACATTAAAGTGTGAAAACACCCCTGCAATGAAAGAAGAACGAAGAATATTTTGAGTCTTCTTCAAAAAAAGAATCCTGCACAGCTAAGCTTGTGCCTAAGGGCCTGTTAAAATGATCCACTATTGCTCCCTCTCATCAGTGAATCTTGCCTTTCCCTCCCAGTGTTAGTGGAGCTCCAAGAGGTATCACAGAAGGCATTTCATCATAGGAGAGAGAATACATTTTCCTTAAATCTTTTTACAACCACCGGCAAGTTACCCATCTTGATCACATAAGCCTAGGGCATAGTGTTTAGGAACTATAATAGGTGTCCCCCTCTAACCCTCCAGAACAGCGTTCTTCCAACATGCCTTTCTGTAGATTTTCAGTCCCCAACAGCGATTAGTTTGGGGGGTGAGGACAACCCAATAGCACAAGTAGAAAAGCTACCTAGACAAAAAGGCATCGCATTCTGAAAATAAACAGCTGCAAATGCTCGAGCCGCATAGTGCCAAACACACACTGCTATCATAGTTCACAACCAAAGGAGTTTTCCACTTAATCATCATTATCACAAAGTACAAAGCTCCAGCCAGATGCATAGTAAATATTTTGCCAATATTAAACCCCTGCAATTTTTAGTACATATTTGAAAAGTCCTACCTAAAACTTTCCTGGTTAGGCAAAATATGACAGGCTGCCCTTCATTCTCAGAAAACCTGGACATTCCTCATCTTTTCCCTCTTTTTCTATGATTCCATGTGGTATTTCAAGATTTTCTTCAAGGCAAAAGCAGTTTACACAACTGATTGGTAGTTTACATATAACAGACACAGCAACAGGTAACAGGAGTTAACACTGAAGTTGTAGATATGGGGCAAGCAGCTACAGAGTTTTAGCTGTTACTGACTCATTTAACTCTCCGTAACTGTTTGTCACCTCCCCTCTGTGCAAACTGGGAGAAAAGAATTTGAGTAACCCTCAGACTCTGCAGCTCGAAGTTCAGTGATCTGCCCCAAGCTGCTAGCTCTGGTCGCCTGTCATCGGACTCAACGAGTAACTGAGGATGCCTCCAAGCTCCTGCTTTCTCTCCCCTGATTGATACCTGATTGTACCTTTTGTCAGAAAGGCAATAAACCCTTCATTGTGTGCCGCAGCTGTTTGCCAAGTGAGTGACTCATCCCTCAAGTTACAGGTGAGGAAAGGCAAGGGTTTGTAACAGCGTAGTTCAGAATCCTTCAGACCACTGTTAAACATCTAGTCATTCCAGTACCTGCTTGGTACGGCCCCTTGGCCGATACACAGCCCGTGGGGGCTGCATGGCCAGCGTTGCTGAGGGAACATCTCGCACTGGCCTCGACTGCTAGGAAAAATGGAAAACATAGTTGTGCCAGCGCAAGGACAAACAAACACGGCAAGGTTTAACTCAGTCTCCACAAGTAACAAGAGCAGTAATCCACAGTCACACCATTTCTGGAATTTCATCAGCGGAAATTCAGTTAATAAAGTACTGAGGTTGTTCTGGAACAGAGTAAAAAGAGATGGCAAAATTCCACAGCCCCCACACTGTACAGCAAATCACACAAGCAAAAATAGAGCCTCATTATAAATAAACACCCTCACAGCAGCCTTTTAAAATACAAAGCTTAATCACTAAGAGGGAGACAGCTGTTCTAAGCATGACTAGAATGGAGAATCTCTCCTTTAAAGCCAGTTTTCTTCTAATAAAAATGCTCATTCTAACACCCCCACTTCTCTTCAGTGCGGAGAATTTTATGGATTATTAGCCCTGAAAGAAGCTCTATGTTTCTTTCTGTGTAAAGCAAAGCAGCCTCCCCTCCTACTCTCAATCTAGGTAAAAGGCAGATAATTTCAGTTTATCTCACTCTTGTTTTTCAAAGTCAGGTGGAAATGCCCAATAGAGAGCAGCCTTAAGCAGCAATCAACAATGCAGGCATATTGACCAACTGACTGTTTACCTACAGAGTTAACAGCACATTCCTAGGACCAAGGCAAACTTGCCCAGACTTCAAGCAGGTTTGTTTGGCTTTTTTTTTTTTTTTTTCTTCCTTGTAAAGATCTGGGGGAAAAAAGTGTCACTTGGCTGTGACCTTTCTCCTTGATCATATGTTTGGATGAGTCTTCCTATGTACTATTCATGGACTTGCAGGCTATCCTCAACAAAATTTAGAACCCAGCCTGCCTCACTGAGCCAGGCCCTTAATGAAGTTATTCCTTTTTCTGCACTACAATGCATGATACAGATGTAACCTCTATAAAGCTCTGCTTGTATAAATAACTATTTATAATTTGAGATTCATTTGATAAAACTTGAATTCTTATAAACTTCAATTTGTGGATGGCTTACATTTGAAGTCATAAAACAGTCTAAGTAGCTTTTTCACATAGATCTGCGATACATACACATCCTCACACTATTAAGACTGGAGTGTTGAACAGCAATAAAAGACAGTTTTCAAATATTTTTCACAATTGCACTGCAACGTGTAGTAATGGTTTCACTGCCATCTGGCTGCATTTACAACATAGCAAGGAAACAATCACATACATTTTAATCTTTAAAAAAAAAGTCACAAAGAACGGTTGACAAAACTTAGACCATCAAGCAGAACTCCCAACAGTCTGTAGCTATTTCACACAGTGGAAAAGACTGGAAAAGACACCCATCACAGTGGTCAAGGCCACGTTTTGCAACCATGAATCCAGTGGGTACTCCTGTCAGCCCACAGCACAGAGAACCACAGGGGACTTTAGGGAAGTCTTTTATAGACGGGGTGGCGAAAGAGGGCAAAGAATATCAAAATCAAAGATGGTGAAGTAATAAAAGTGTTCTGCTCTGCGACAGAAGAACAAGACAGGCAGAGCATTGATAAGTTTTCCTATCTACATCCTCAAGGAGAGGACGCGGTTGTTTTTCTTTCATAATGCAAACGCTCCTGTACCGCCTGCCGGTTTCTGCAGGAGGATAGAGATGATGTGCAGAAGGACGTACGCCCCCACAGCCGCTACGCTGCACTGGGGAACGGCCACGCCTGCTGCGCGGCGGGAGAGCGGGGGGACGTGGAGGATACCCCTAAGGGAGCTGTAACAGCCCACGTCCCGGCGGCCAGGTGCCTCCGCGCTCCTGCCCCAGCTCCCCAGCGCAGCCCGGGTGCAGAGCCCGGGCTCCGCCCGCCCCCTGCCGTGCAGCCGCCATCGCGTCCCCCAGCAACACCGAGCGCTCCCCGGGGTCCGGCCGCCGCTCCGCGGCACGGCCGCCGCCGCGCCCCGCGGAGGCCCGCGGCTCCAGGCCGCTAGCGCGGAGGCTGCGCCGCGTCTCATGGCAGGTAGACC
>JAAGNO010008162.1:2766-33771 GCA_033439905.1 Ceryle rudis
TTTTAGGAGCTTCTCTGCTTTTGTCACTCAGGAGTTCAGCTCTGCACAGCCACACAGGATGATGGGCAAGTGTCAGGATTACAGTCAACGTACAGTACTGGCTTTTCAGGCCACAGAGTGGGATTTAATTTATATCTTCTTGCAGCTGCCTGATGCTTCCACACCAGCAGAAGCTGTTCTAATCCCAAATTGTTCATCGCTGCACACCAGCTGGAGAGTACAAAGCTGCCTGCAAAGAGGCCTGGGTAAATGTTCTCACTGCGATGAAACCAACTAAACTAGCCCAGCCCAGAACACTTCTAAGCAGGTACATTTTTCTGCTGGCGGTCACACAGATTTCTTACTGGCTGAGCCATGTGAGTTACAACCTCCAGTCTATGGGGAACAAGCCCATTGCTGGGGCATTAAGTTTCCAAGAGCAGAGCCAGCCCTGGAAGGGACATCAGTCTATTGCCTGATAATCTTTTATCTACAGTGCAGAGTAAATATGCCCTATGTTGCACACACCCCTATTATTTTGTTTGGGGGCCTGCCCAGAGCTCGAGAGTTTCTTTTTTTTTAGCCTATGGGCCTGTGTTTCATTCCCAAAAGGCTGGAGGAAGGAGGACAGCATTCATCTCAGTCTCATCCCAACGAGGAGTTGGGGTGTGCACGTGGAGCATGCACCCCTCACTGCTACCAGGCAAGTTCCACGCTGTCACCAGACACACCGCAGTCAGATCCATCATTTTGCAAAAGATCCCGTCGCACACAAAACCCATGGCTACAGTTGTCATTTTTCTCAGCACGCAGCTAACTACGCAGCTCTGTTTAATGATGTGCAACTTCACAGATGAATATTCTGCACAGCTTTATAAAGGAGTGTAGTACAAGTAGTTTGTGGTGCAAAGTGGTAAATGGTGTGTTCAGCCGAATGAAACGCAGCAAGATGTCCTGCAGCCCTGACTAGGGCTCTGCAAGGGTGAATACTGTTAGTGGCTTCCTCACAAATTTCCTCTAACTGTATGTCACGTCTGTTCTCTCTTTCCACCTGTAAAATGGGGCCCATAATATTTCTCTGTTCTGCTTCTTTGGCCCTACATGTCCGTCTTTCCTGTCACAGGCATACTTCCACTGCTACCTACCTGAGCTCAGTGCATTTGAAGTAGAAATAAACCCTCTTTTTACCCAAAACCTCCATGTACAATTGTGATACCGACTCCTAATACGTGACAAAAATTGTCTCTGAATATTGCAAATCCAGTCTCTTTCTTACCTTCATTCACTTCATCATTTTCTTTGTCCACTTGTGCTTTCAGAACATAACGCTTTATCAGTCTTTTCATTATTTGCTGCCAGATTAAAACAGTTACATAATCAGGTGAGCATATATAATTAAACACACTACTTTTCTTTCTTAACTACTTCCCTCATATCTGTACAAATGAAAGAATGAACAGCCCCAGATCAAGCAGTTGCCACGCACAGGCTTTTTTGGTGGCATGCTGAGAGCCATCACTACAGAAAAGGCACCTTTCTTATCCAATTACCTCTTATTTACAGAACACCATAACTTTTTGTAGGGAACAAGAAAATGTCTCAACACATCTAATTTAGGCTTGAAGTAGCTTCAGAATAGGTCTACTCTCTGTTAAACTCAGTTTTGTATGGGCTAGCTTTAAAAGCTTCAAATGATGGGGCTTGACCAATAACTGTTTTCCAGTAGCATCCTGGAGTTTGATTTCTACAGGAGGTTTTCTTTATCCGAGGAAGGCAAAGTGTACTTGAAACACAAAATTCTGCTAGTACCTTCACACAGTTCTATTACTCAAAACAGCAACCACCGTATGTTCTTACCTGATAGCGTGTCGGCTGATTGAGAATGCTGTTAAAACTGTGAGATTCAAAAACCCGGGAGTTCGACTGAGTGAAAAGGTTTAACTAGGAAGAAATAAGACAAAATTTGAAAATATATTATGGAATTCACAGGTAGAATTCAGGTGGGTTTTTTTTTTTTTTTTTCTTGGAGACATCATGGGGATGTCCATAGTCACTATATCGGAGTTATTTCCAAAAACCTGAGATTACCTTGACTTCCTTGTTGGGTTGGTTGGTTTGTTTTTTTAAACACTGATAATTTTAACCATCCTGTTCACAGCACAGCTTCAAAGCAAGTGTGCTCACACAGCTGAGGAAATAATGAATCATGACTTTGAAGCAGGGATGAGTGACCAAAGTACGGAAAGACTCTATAAACTAAAAGTGCTTCTAGCTAAACTGATTTTAACTGATCTTTTTATAAACATGTATCTACTTTCACTGCCTACAGAAATCTGGAGAAAATATTTTATTCACTGAAGACTGAGCACCACCAACAGCTCTGAAGTCCTAGACTCCAGAGAGAGACCTTTCCAAAAAGATGACTAGACTTGACATTTCTGGCAATGTACAGTAAAACAAATAATTATTTTCAAGGTATTGCTTTCAGCCTTTGCAATACACAGGGCCTTGAACCAAACTCATAGAAAAAGCCACAAGTATCGTCTTTAACCCATCCGTGGCCCAGTTTGCCATCAGTAAAACAAGAGGAATTGTTATCTAAGGCTCACAAGCGCGTTGTGACACTGCATTCTATTAATATTTGTTGAGAACACACATAGCTTTTGACAGTAGGAAGTGAATAACATACTGACCACACTTTATCCGTTTCCTGTCCTGGTGAAAGGAAGAGTGGCTAAGGAGAGAAAACTCTTCCTTTGTTGTTTTGGTTTTAGTCGTGTTTTCCCAGTCCTTGGACCTACTGTCCCACAAAAATGTATAGCTGTTTTTTTGGGTTTATGCAGTACATTTAGCCAGTCTGAGATACAGATCTATGAACATAAAAGCTTGGCTAATTACCGTGCTGTCATCAGAAGCACAAATTACACCCTAAAACTTCACGAAAAGCAGAATATTGGAACAGACGCACCATTCTTCACGGCAATGAAAAGAGTTTAGTACCTACCCTAGATTTGGAATTGCCCATTCCCATTTCAATGTCCTTCTGTAGCCGTCTCCTCCTGCACTTAGAAAAGTTAATGATCCTCATGATGAAATAGAAAAAAGATTTGGGGCTCGGTACAAGACTGAACGGTGGAGGTAATGTTTTTCCATCATCAAAATACGATAACCAAAGTTTAGAACGAGCGAACTTCCACTCTACATCGCTATCATCCTGTATTAAGATATAAAAACAGGTGTAATCTTTGTTTTTACAAAGGGCAAAACTTCTTCCAAATAAAGCTTCTCTTAAATACTGACCCTTTCTAGTTTTACATAAAAAGTGACTTG
Organism: Ceryle rudis; assembly: GCA_033439905.1. Lineage (NCBI taxonomy): Eukaryota > Metazoa > Chordata > Aves > Coraciiformes > Cerylidae > Ceryle > Ceryle rudis. The sequence continues at coordinate 6,076 of JAAGNO010008162.1, forward strand.
CTTCCTAGTAAGACTCCCAGTAGTTCTGCAAAAATGTAACCAAGTCCTCAAGTCTTTTTTAATTAACTTTCAGTTGTCTTTTTATGGCAGCATCTCATTGACAATACTTAGTTAAAGCATGTGAGCCATTTAAACAAGTGTTATTTTGTACCCAGTAAAAGCCAACATAGAAACTCCTTGCTACTTAGAGTGGAAATGTGGGGTTTTTAAAGTCTTGTTCTTCTCATTAAAGTGGTCCCATGAATTTGGTATTTGCACAAGTGATGAAGTATGAGCTTCAAGGCAGACAGGGTATAAAATGCTAGTACCTGCAGCTTTTACATAGTCGTGAAAAGTAACTCTGATATGTAATGGAGCACAGAAAATAGAAACTTTGTTGTTCTGAAGAAATCATGTTGAAAACCAACAAACTGATTTTGTCCTGATAGGTTCTTACTAAAGCAGTCCAAGGCTGGACTTGGTTTACTCCAAAGGTTAAAGTTTTTTTTATTATAACTGCTTTTTTCCTGCTGAGTTCCCTGACATTTCCCAGAAGTAAATTTTTGGATTTTTTTTTTTTTAATTGGATTGGTATGCTAAATACTTTTAATTAATTATCTTTAAAAATGAATATACTTTGTCACATAATGAAATTCAAATAAAATATATCTCTTTTAATAAGCAACGCAGCCAGTAACTGTGGGAAATTCACATATTCCTTCAACTGAGCCACTTGGCAGACTGGGAGAAATACTGCCACTGTGTTTTCGGGGCATATGGCAAAGCTCAATAAACCTAGAATCAATTTTTAATAACGCACCCGAAGTGGGAAAAAAGCACATATTACAAAAAGTGGGTATGCACTGCCACGTGTGACACAATCACAACAGTCTCTTTCTATCTTTCTTGAAGATAAGCCCCTGTATCCTACTCCACATGCAGAGGCATATAAATGTATCAAATGTGTCTCTGTGTTGCTGCTGTCCCCAAGTGTCTAACTCCTGCACATTTAGCTAAAAAGTTTGAGGACTGGAACTAAAACCCAGATTTTCATTAATGAACACCAAAAAATCCATTTATCTGTATCCTAATAATCTGTCAAAGATTGAAGTGCACTACGTTAAGGAAACAATAAGCATCCAAAGGATACTGGGAAATGTTACACCCAGTAACTTCATTTTCTACTTCACAGCACTCTTTATTTTAATATTACTGTAGATGTTAAGATTTCTGGATGGATATTTCCTTAGATGTGTGTATGTGGCACAAGTAGAACTGCTTGTTCACATCCTATAAGGTTCTGCAGCTTGGCTGGGCTGTTAGATAAGTTCAGTCCCAGGAACACAGTATTTTTGTGACCTCCGTTACTGAGGCAATCTCTTCACTGTACTTTTGCATGTCGAGATTTGCTTGTTGAAAAAAATCCTAATAATTCTGCCCTTTTTCAACAGAGCTAAAGAGAACAACTTGGGAAGAAGAGCTCACCTCAATTTCTTGATATGAGCTGTTGATCATAGCTATCAGCATATTGAGCAGAACTACCACCATCGTTACATTGTATATACCATAAAGAACATAACCAATGTTCTCTATGAACTTATGATCATATTTGAGGACAACAGAGGTTACTTCAGACAAGCCAAATATCGACCAAAATAATGTCTTGAAACTTTCTTCCACTCTGTAGGGGGAAAAAAAAAAAAGGGGGAAGGTATTATCACAAACTTCACAAATAAGTATCTAAATTGTTTATCACCTACTGCAAACACAATCTCAAGTAATTTGTCTGTGAACCAGGTTAGTAGAGCACTGATCAAAACAACAAAACACGCAAAAAATATTTTCCCGATATGTTCAATTTCTCCATCAGAGATAATTTAATTGGAATAATACATGGAAAACAACAGCCCAAGAATTAGGAAGATACCGTATTTCCAGGTTTTGAGATGAAGCATATTCTCATCTCATTTTTTGCCAGTTTAACTCTGAAGGGAGCAGACTTTCTTCGGCCTAATAAAGCTAAAAAAGGGGCTGAGGGGAAGGAAACTGCTGCACTCCTTTCCAGAGCTTCTGGTTAAACTTTCCTTTATGAAGGGTGCACTCAGAACTGGGTAGTGGCTGGTTCAGCAACAAAACTGACAAAACAAACAGATTTCATGGGATTTGTCCAAGGCTTGTTGAATTCACTTCAAGAGGGAGGCCCCTATATACCTTTAAAGGCAGTATACTAATAATTAGTAGCAGTATTCTTCTGTTAGAGTATTAATAATTATATTTCATTATTTATCTACAGAAAAGACAGTGAGTAAGCGAAAGTGCAAAACTCAGGCTCCAATTAAGGACTTGTCATGGAATCAACTACGTGAAAATATGGCAGTTTTGACAAAAGTCAAGTCTCCTGTAGAAAGATGGGAGAAAAGGAAAAGTTCTGAATTTCACCATCCTGTGGAATTACTTCTGGTTTGGAATATTCTAAGTATTTATCACTTCCAGCATCACCTTGTTTCAGGAAATAAAAACAAAACAAGAAAACAAAAACTTTGGAGATCACAGAAAACAATCTCATTGCACAAAGGGAGACTTGCAACTACCATTCTCCTGTACTCGTGGGACTAACGATATTAAGCAGTTACCACACAGATAATCCTGGTTCCAAAAGAGTCCAGTGCAGTTTACAGATTTCAGTAGCAGTCTAAGAGAGAAACATGCCATTTAATGAATCACCACCTCCGTTTCTTAACAAATTAAAAGTTGTCGGAAGTCTATTGACTTTAGGTTGACTCTTCCTGCGTATTGATTAGGTCTGACAGAGCCCAGCTAAAGATTACAATTCTGGCAGTTGCTTTGAGAAAGTGTCATTCAGAAGATACTAGTAATATTTTCTTGCAATTGGCTGTCCACAAGTCTGTGTGATTAACGTAATATACATATAAAATCATTTTAAGCTGCAGTGAAAGGTTCCATTATATAAACAGGAAAGAATTGGTCTTTTGTATTCTGTTTTCTAAGGTTCTGAGATACCCCATTTCCCAATAGCTTCAGCTGTCCTCATTTTTATTTTAATGCTAGAAGAGAGCAAAGAATATCTCCCAGACTTTGTTATCTTAATGAAAAGCATCAAAGTTTCACATCAGCTTTTTACTTAAACACATATAGCCATACTTACGTCGTGAAGGCTGGGTTTAGTTTAGCTCCAAGGTAGTAGGAATACAATATGAACATTCCAATCATAAATGCGAGAAATACCATAATAAAAAGGACCATAAACTTGAAGATGTCCTTAACGGTCCTTCCAAGTGAAATCTGCAGGGGCCCAAAACTCTCATTTGCAGGCAGGATATAGGCAATCCGAGAGAAGCTGAGAACAACAGCAATCGCATAAAGGCCTTCCGATATTATCTGAGGATCAGATGGGAGCCATTTATCTCTAGCTGAAAGATAGGAAATACAGGGGTAAATACAAAGAGTTACTCATTTATCACAATGTTGAAAAACAAATCTTGATAGGGTTTTTTTATGAGCATGTCTGAATTTAGTCGAGACAAATATTTGAAGCTGCAGTAGTTGCTACTCTATTCCTATTTCCTTTAAGCCACAAATGATCAATTTAAATTACGTTTTGCTAGAAGAAAAATTGTACTTAAGAAACATGACATTTTCTTCTACAGTTTGAATTTTCACCTGAACTATATAACAAATAATTCCTTATTGCTTTTCTTAACACAACTTCATTATTAGCTATTTTAATACGCACTATGCTTATTATTAGGCAGAAATTTATTCCTATTTTGTGCTCTCTTGATGAGAACTTAAGAGTGTTGTTTGATGAACAATTTCATTTACTAACCATACCAAGCTTTTGCCACTGTTACAGGTTCAGGATATAAGCTAGTTTCCATTGAAATAATGAAGATTTTTGCTACTTACCTCAATGAAATCAGGATCATGGTTTTTACCCACGATATACGCAGGAACAACCGAGTTATATATCAGCTCACAACTTATTATGTGAATTAATGCATCATCTTAGCACAATAACATGGAATTAAAATGTGTTTCATATCAAAATACCATGTGCTTCTAAATGCGTATTTACATATCTACAAATTCAGATTGATTATGTAAGCAATTACCATAAATAACAAGCCCAAGTCTGCTATGTTAATATACTGAAGTTCATAAAGCATATGCTAAAATACACTGTCAGCAGCAAATACAGCCTTTGCTGGTGTTGCAAAAGAGATTCATCACACCTTTAACTCAATTTCTGCACTGCAATAACTATTTTGGATTTTCATTGTATATGCAGATCTTTACTGGGCCGGCAGGAAATGCTGACGGACCTTTACGAAGAACTGAACCAAGGCGGGGGAAAAAAAGTCACCTTAAGTTTTTATCTGTTGTGCACTAAGCCAAGAATAAAACAAAGCTTGCCAATGTTTAAAACCAAGAGGGTCAAATTTTGCTCTAGTATAAACAGTTACAACACAATCACGGACAACTACATTTGAACTGGTTTTGTCCTTATGCCTATTGTTTGGTTTCAATATATTAGCAAACTTATTTGTCAAATTGGCATCGTAACAACTATCGTTTAAATAGCACAGAAACAAAGATATTGAGGCAGAAACGATTAGAAAATGCAATGAACACAAACGTGCAAATATTCATCTTACGGTTTTGTTATACTAGTGCATCCTACCAGTCTTTCTGTGTTCAGCTCGGTGTTACAGAAAAGTTAAACTCACCATAAGTAAAATATTCTATTTCTGGAGGAAGTGTGACCTCAGAGAGGTCATTCTCCTCAATGTAGTTATCCACATACTGTTGTGCTTTCGTGGCCTGCAGGAATGCCAGCAGCCTTGCTGTGAAAGCAGCAATGAAAATGGACAGCATCCCAAAATCCAAAACATTCCATAACTGCAAAATGTATTCCCTGGGTCCTTCCAGCCACAGCTCTTTGCATTCTGACCACATCATACCTGCAAAAAGAAATGAAAAAAAACATAGCAACCTTGGCCAAACTATTTTCATTTAAACTCTGCATTTTCTCATTTTATGAAACTAGGTGGTACCAATGCATCAAAAATTCACTTGTTTGCAGCAACACGGCATCATCGTACACCTTGAGTAAGGCTCTCTTGGTTTCAACAGGGTTAATCAAACGGCAAGGTATTCACTTGTAGATGGCGATAAAGCCCAGACATCTCCACATGGGATAGGCCTAGAGCCACAACTCGGCAGTGGAAGTATTCCAGCCTAACCATGTGACAGTTGCTATACTTCTAAACAAGGAAAAATGTTCAACGTGGAAAAACCCTCCTCTCATTTCCTTACGATTTACATTCATAAACCACTTCTGAATCAGGATTAATTTTTACAGAGGAGCACAGCTACACAGACGACCAAATATCAACGGCATTGTTATGCTGCTGGTTCTCCACCTCATAGAATAAGATGCTTTTCAGCATAGAAAGTGGAATTTGGCTATATGTAATTCCATTTTCTTACTCAAATTTCTCCTCAAAAATTAATTTGCGTGGAATTAATCGAGGTCACAGCCTCATCGTAACCTAAAGATGTAGTTGCTGGAAATCAAGATTTTTTTTCTTGCATCCAAAAAGTTTCTAAGGAAAAGAAACCCAACAAACCAACAAAACAACAATAACACAACCCCACAACTTTTTTCCTTGTTTCCCTGGCATGGTTGTTCAGAAGGGTACTGCTGCCATCCCACCCATATGCACAGCAGCCATGAACTGGATTGGCTTCATGCTGGTTGTCTCTGAGTGCTGAAGAAATTTCTCACGGAGTCCTAGAGACCATCAAAATCTCAGTCCTTGCCTTCTGTCAAATAAAGAAACTACTCCCCACAAGTGCAAAAATCACCACCGAGTAATGAGAACTGACTCATTAGCCCCTCGCTGCTGGCAGAAACCAATTTCCCCAAATGCGACCTCGGCAGCAATGCCCCATAAGCACATTAACACCCAGCAACTCCTGACCTTCTGGCACGTACAGCAGCACCATCTTCCTGACACTATTGAAGAAAACCACGTCAGTAAAGAATCATTTCTGCAGTGTTCTCTTCAGCAAACGTGCACTCCTCTTACAAGTGCCAGGATTACCAAACGGTGTGGCAAACAAACAAACTATTTTACCCCGTGCTGCAGGAAGAGGCAGCACAGAGATGCTCGGATGCTCTCACCAGCTCTAACACACTCTTATCTGCCCTAAGGGCTTATTCTAACCACACAGCAGCTAGAGAAAGGTTTGGGAGAAGGGCTTTGCTCCTTTCTTTTAGAATTTGTATGTGCAGGAAAACAGTCGACATAAAGATGAGAGGGCAATATACCTACCAAGTACCCATACCATGATCAGCATTTCTGTCCAGGTGAACTGGGTAGTCTTCACCCTAAAGATCTGCTTAGGGTAATCAGTAACAGTGACATTTGGTAGCGTCGTTATACCTTCAAATCTGTCTGAAGCATTAAACACCAACAGGCCTAGGAAAATAATGAAGGATGCTGCATGTGCCACAAATTTCATGAACGGGCTTCGAAGGATCCTTCCAAGCTGCAAAGGCAGAATTAAAGCAGTCACTCGGTGTTCTCAAAGAAACAAACTCTTTCATCAGCCATTCCAGAAGCATCAGCGGGCACTCAGAGCTCACAACAGTCTCAGACTTTCATTTTTAAAGGATACTCTTCCAAGTGCACTGACCAGTGATGCTTTAACGTTTCAGACAAAAGTATCCCAAAGGCAGCTACATGGACTATGCTGTCCTGCTAGTGAGAGTCCGTGCTATTCCACGAACTCTAGATGGCAATGTTTGAGGGGAAACACTCCAAAAAACTACAAACATGCAATGGCAGTGGCCAGAAAGTGTTTGATCTAATGTCCGAAGATACCAACGGGAGGAGGAAGCAAGCCCATGGAAAAAGAGAAAGGAAGAGAAAAAGGAGCAAGAAGAAAAAGGAGAGAGAATCTCCAAGTGACAAAATGCTTTCCCTACCAACAAGAGCATACTATTAGCTTGTCTGTGACTATAGCTCTGGGAAAGATTGGACTCATCTTCTCATCTCTGTCTACTGTAGTCCATCTACAGCATATGTTCAGAGCTTAAATGCCAAATAAATAACCCATGCCTACGAAAAATATTGATTGTTCCATCACAATGGACTAAGAAGATCAAAAATATTACTCTTTTCAAATAAATTCAGCTGATTTCATTCACATCTGCACCTGGTAGAAGGACAAGACAGCAACAGCAGAGGCAGCTCATCTGCACCAGAAGAGAGGAGCGGCTGAGCCAGCAGAGGACCACAATGGAAAGAGCAATGGGCTGTCACTGTTACTCACTGTACAAAAAAGTCTGTGATTTCATTGGTACGAGGCTTATCCTGCAAGCTAGCATCAGAAGTGCCAAGCCATGAGCGCGCTCCTCTGAGGGCAATACTGCTGGCATCCTCTGTTTAGCCCGTGAAGGCTTCATGTGGCCAGTGCTATTGAAACCCCGCACCCAGTCCTCAAAAAATGCAGGTACCAGTGAGGCTGCACCAGACAGCAATTTGTGCATTGGCTCAAACACAGAGACGGCACCAGAATTCCCTAATGACACTCTCTGGAGACAACGCACGTGTAACTTGTTCTTCCTAGCCTGCTTTGGGAGGAGTAGGACCTTTGGAATACAGCTCCTTTCTGTGGCCTGAGCAGGACAGTACTTGTCCCATCTCTGCACGAGGTGTGACAAGGTCGAGGCTAGGCAGATGTCATCTTCTTAGCTGCTGCACACCTCTTAAGTCCAAAGGTCTCCTGTCTCCTTCGAATATACTGCTCTGCACATAATGCATGACTTTATTAAAGTTAATATACAGTTCTAATGGGATAAACTCTCACATGCACCAGCAATCCCCAGCAGCGAAGAGCTGCATTATCACCAGTATTCTATAAGAAGAAAAAAACCCCACAATCAGCAGATGGGGAACTGGAAGTAGCTTTCTTATTTCAAGAAATGGTTTTCTTGAAACCGAGGTCAGCTACTGTGAACTAAGGGGCCCAGCACACACTAAACAGCATTTACGACCTGCGCAAACAGTCGCAGGTTCCCTTCCTGCTCCTGACCTTTAGAAAGCATTTTGAAATTACTATGTCAAACAACTGATCTGCATGTGCAGTACTTTTATTTGACATGAGCACTAGGAAAAATGTCAGCTGTTTCTGGTACTGGGAATTAAAGCTCAAGGAGAAATGTCACTTTCCCATATTAGACACCAGGTAAAAATGTATTAATATGTTTCTATGAGATGGAGCTGTGAGGAATATCTTTACTACAGATATTCACAGAAAGTGATGTTTTAGAGAATGTAACAATTACACTGTTGTCATAAACGTTTATCTTTAAAGTACATAAGTATTTAACCCAGGGAAAACATCAGGTGCCCTTGAAATATGCAGATGACCAAAATCTTATCCTTTTGGAGGTGAGCTACAAGAGCAAAATATAAACAAGCGAAGCTCACATTTTTACGCTGTACACTTGTTAAGGAAATAAAATTGAAAGACCACATTCAGCACAGAAGTACATTTGCTAAAAAATATTTTACAAGGTAACGTAACAGAGGAATCTTGCTTCTGTTTTACCGAAGATCTATCAGTATGCTTCATTTGCAGACAATTCACCTGCTACGACTACCAGAATTTCAAAGAAACTGCTTTTATTCGTTATGAGATTATCTGGAAAGTTGGAAGGACCCATCTATTTTCATATAATTTTGAGAGGTAACAGTTTAGAGCTGTGCTCTTTTGCAAGTATACCCAAACACGTGGCTGGAATGCCCTGTTTCAATTTAATTTCTGCTCTATGGCTCACCTGGTAAACACACCTCCTAGGACAGGAATAGCAAATATTTTACTTAATCTCTAAGTTCTGCATCAGTGAAGTCAACAGATGTTCTGCTAAAGGTTCATATGGGAACAGCATTGGATCTTAAGATGCTGTCAGCGGAGTCCCAATATAGAATCTGAGTGGTGACTTACAAAAAAGTCCATGTTACTAATCCAAACACAACCACATAGCAGAGATTGTCAGGTGAGCACCATCTACAGAAATTTAGGAAAGAAAAAAAAAAAAGCTCTCAGAAAAGTGGGTTTTGTTGTGGTGGGTTTTTTTTTTGTTTTGCCTTTTTCTTTCTTTAAACCTAACAACAATTTCTTTTTATGCTTCCTCACTGTGGGCCCTTCTTTACAGTGCAAATAGGACAAACAGCACCTTTTGGCTCAAGCCCAGAAATTACTAAAAATATCATTAATTAGTTATCATTTGGAAGCAGCAGAACTAGGAGTACAGTACTGCATTTTGACCGCCAGAAATTGAAAACCAGCTCCTAGAATAGTACAAGATATGTAATTTATAAAATTCAGTACCCTGCTACATGGTGCAATCCAATAACCAATGGCTAGAAATGGAAGGCCCAATGCCACAACCAGCACAACCAGACACTTGATAGCTATGGTCTGCTCCCGTAATCCTGAGAGATTTTCATACCAGATAGTCAGTAGCTGTTGCTGACAGTTTGGATGGGCCACAAACTGTAAGGGAAAAGAAAGAAAACCAAGACATATTAGAATGTATTAAGAGTTATGCAACTGCTACATTCATTGTCATGTTCACCTTAAATATCTGGTGTAATATAGACCCCTAGAACCATGTTTTCTCCCCTTTTCTTTAAAATAAAGGCTATTAACTAAAGATGAAACTGCTCAGCTGATTTAAAGCAGCACTTTGGGGGCAAGGGTGCCCGTGTGGACAGCCATTGCCAATGGAAGCCTTTTATGTATTCTTAAGAACAGCTCTGCACACCTGACGGGATCCTGTCAGAGTTAAACCTCAGCCCTAACCTCCAACAGTTTCTCAACAAGTAAAGCCGATCAAGCAAATACACACAGAATTTCTGCAGACACTGACGATTCTGGTCTGACCATAACGCACTGTCAGCCTCTCCCCTTCCTGCACGCGCTCTCCACAGACTTCCTCACACATCACTGCCTTTTGATTTGGTTCTTTGACAAAGGCTCTGAACACCTCCTTAACCATCTACACATTTTTAGTCTGAAAGGCAAGAAATAAACGAAGCAAATGTACAGCACAGAATCTTAAACTTCACCAGAAGACACAGGGATTAATACTGGAAGGGATTCTTCTCTCTCTCTACCATCCACAGTTCCAGCTATCAACTCTACTTAGATGCACTTGGGACTTGAAAGATAATCAACTTCCTACAAACACATTTTTATGCTTTGTGGAAAATAAAACAGCATTCAGTAATACAAGGAAATTCCATTTTGTGAACCAGATGAGAAGATGACCTTATGGTTCTCATGATGCTCTAAGGACTCGGTAATAGAGTGCATTTTGCTGTACAGTTTTATATTTTCTCTAAGTTCATGCTTTGATCCTATCTCCGCTGAAAGATATTAAATCCTCAAATTTTACAGTTTTCAAAAATAACTCTTCCTTTTTCACTATTTTAAGATTTTAAAGGACCCTGAATGTACAGATTGCTATCACTATACAGTCTCACGCAGTCTTTGTAATTTAATGAGTTGTTAACAGCCTAACAACACACTGCAAAAGGTCAAATAAGATTTAAAGTGTATACTTTAACTAAAAATATAAACATTTCATTGATTTCTGAGCAAGATAATTTTACTTTTAATGATTTCTTTTATGATATGTTCCTTTTATCTTTGCCGATTAGTTTATTATTTATCAATATTAAGTATTTGCTCATTTATTTCTAGGACTAAAAGGTATCAAACATAATAGAGAAAACCACAAGAGCAGATGCATACATATATCTGAATAAATATAGTCTCTAATAAAATGACCCAAAGCTGACATTTTCAAATCTGAGCAGTTAGTTTTACAAGATAATATTCCGGCATTTAAACATTGGGGTCCTACTTTTGTTCATCCCTAGTTTCTACAAATTCTTCCGTAAGTGTCCCAAGATTGAAATGTAAAGATACTAAACTGGCATCTATTAAGGATCTAGTAACCCCTAAAAAACCCCAAACCAATCAATTTCCACCTTTCTCCTATGCAGCAAATATATGCAAATGTTATTTTCCCAGCTTCATTAAGATTTCAGCATGTTCACAGTTTCCCTGTTCTATTAATTATGGAATGGTAAAACAAGCTGCTGCCAACAACTGCATTTGCTTAGATATGCCTTAACTTTTACTTTACTGAAATCGCTTTTGGTTGAGTTTTTGAAGGGTGAAGCACATGCTACTCTTTTTAAAGCACTGCTGTATTTCTTTAGGATAAAGCAATGTGGACAGAGTGACCAGGAGCGCGTTGTTGCCCGTGTTGGGTGCTGCTACTGAAGAAACGAAAGGGTGGGATGGAAGAAAATTGATACAGCTTCCTATATTCTTTGCCCATTACATATATATATTTCTGGTTAAGTCCATTTCTGAAGTGTTAACATACCCATCGTTACCACTATTACCAATATACCATGTCCTGAGACTGCCATATCAAAGGAGCGTGTGGGATATCAGTTAAACACAAGGGTCAACAGCCAAGTTATTTGAAGAAATCTGGAAATGTACTGGTCACGTTGGTTGGCAGTAACTGGCAAATCACAGTAAAGAATGCTAGGCAGTTTCACAAAAAGGATTTGAAAATAATTCTGATAACTCCTGATAATCTGTGTTGGGTGAAGAGTGACATTTGAGCTGAGTTGCTTATATAGTTAAAAAATTAAAAATAAAAAAAAAATCTAGAAAAAATTAATTAAGCCTTGGATATCCATTTTATTATCCCTTGTACTCTTTTGAGATCATAATGTGCCATATACACTGTTGTTTGCCAGGTCTTGCCTGTGAAACTCCACTTACATTCCAAACCTCATTAAAAAGTGCATACAGTGGTACAATAGGGCAGACTTCTTTAAAAAAAAAAAAATTCACATTAAATCATTGGCAATGAAATCAGGGAAAAAACTCCCCTAAAACTCTCAAGAGAAGGAATCCAAAGCTGTTGCACGTACTTTAAAAAGGGAAGCATTCTTCATAGTTTAATCTGCTTTGCTTTAAAACCAAAGTCCCAAGGTATTCTGGTGTGTGATTCGCTAACCAGTTAGATCCTATATTAATGCAGTTTGTACCTATAGTGGAATGGCCACCAGAAAGAAAAGTATTTTCAAGGTCTTTTGAGAAATGAATGTCAACTTGAACTACGTTCGTATTCTTTTTATTAGGCTGTCACCTTTGAAGCTTCTGCACCATAAAAACTGCCAGCCTGGCCCGTCTGTAAAAAAGAAAGACTGGTTTTTGAGGGTTTGTGCATTCTGACACACGCCCCCGGTCTCCTTCTGCCAAAATAAAATTTCATTCTCAACTCAGGCCATCAAGGGACAAATTGCACAGCAAATTAACTGAGGCCAAAGAGAGAAAAGAAAGAAGTTATTTCAAATTACAAAGACATATTTTAAAATGCAGGCTTAAAAGTGTAGGGAAGAGGAGAGAGAAGAAACACCCACATCATTCCTCCTCTTGCCAGAGGGAATGGGAAGAAACAGCAAAGGATCTTTAAGGGAGCTCACCTTGGGCTATGAATCAGCCCTCGGGCCCTCTTGCACCTCATCCAGAGCCGTGTGCTGGTTTATTCCTCCTGGTCTATCAACATTTTGATCTGATGCTAAGAGGAGATCTGCCTGTGCCATAGTTTTCCCCAAGAAAAGGGAGGAGTTAGTGAATAAGATGCCAGTGGTTATGGCAAGCTCTTCTCTGGCAGTAATCCTAGGGGCTCTCAAGAAGATCTCAGCAACTTATTTAACTGCTGGCAACTGCACAATATGCACCACTTCCAATCTCTCAGAGAAACTCCTATCACTTCTCCCAGCCATAAAAGCTCCTCCTCTCCATCTCTATTGAATTATTTGGATTTATGATTTTTTTTTTTTTACTGTCAGCAACTACAACCTCGTCTATGTTTTTTCGTCCCCATATGTGTGTCCCCCCAGCTTCATCTTCTCTGAGCCCAGTAGATTCACAGAATCTTTCACCTGCAAATCACACCATCTTACAAACTTGTTCCTTTTGCATTTCTCGTCTCTCACCCTACTTTCCAGGCAGTGTCTGACTTTTCATTCCATGTTGATGTTAGTATGACATTTATCTAATATTTTAGGATCCAATTCAAACCACAGTGAACAACAAAGATGCATGAGAACAGTAAAAGAAAAAAAGAAATCCCAATTCTAATTTAGCTGCTTTTCCAGCCATAGTTGACTGTAACACTTCAGATGCATTTAGTTTCATGACCATGAACTAAGTCATCAGTATATAAATATTTTCCTGTATGACTAAGAGGGATTATTAATGTTATTTATTCCTAACGTCCTGAGTTTAGACATAGCAGGAGCAGACCCTGGCACACTCTGATACACAAAAAGAGAATTCTGAATCTTCCTTCTTATCAATTCAAAACATCAGTGTTTGAAAATTATATCCTGTGATTTTGCTCAGACTCTTGGATTTCATTTGGAAATTCCACTCTGATTTTTATCTCGGCAAAAACTGCAGATCGTGGCCCAGTTCAAGCATCTTCTCTGAAATTTTGTTGGCAATCTGAAGACAGAGTTAAAATACAATAGTAAAAGCACTAGTGCAACAGCACTTCAGCTTAAAGAGCGAGACTACTCTGACCAGTGTTTCTTTGCTTATTTTTTTTTCATTTCCTTAGTCTTTCACTACTGGGGCTGCAGTTTCAGTCTAAACCTTAGCTTCAAAAATTATATCCTGTTAACAAGATGGGCTACTCTTTAATGTGGCGCCTAAGGCATTAAGTGTAAGACTTTCATTACTAATAGAATTAAAACCTCCATTTCCTCTAGCAGTGAACTTCTGAGCACATTTGCTCCCTTGTCATATGCTTTTTCCTGTGTCTCCCCTCCCTCTGAAAAGGGCATATGGCTCATTAACCATTTCATGGACCTGCAGTTCCATTTGGCTGTACAGTCTGCAACAGTGAACTGACCTTAAATGTAGCTGACCCAGAAGCACAGCCAGAAATACTGAAAGCTGAGAAACATAAGCCACATCCTTCTCCCTACAGTTGTAGGATTGAAGCGTTCCCATGTGGAGTTCCCACATCTGAATCTGTTCTAGAGTCTGTATATCACTATAATCTGCCACAGTTTTAAGGCAGCCAATGGCAGCATCAAAGAACCACCAAGGCAGAGGTATTTCCTGGCTCAGTCCTTGCCATGCCCTCTGTAATGGCCATTTATAGGGAACAGCACAGATCTGTTTTACTTCCTTCCACCAAAATCATTAGCCTTGGAGGTTCTGAACTGTGTTTGTCACAAACTGGAGTCAAAACCTTGATTTTATCTACAAAAAATTAATCTCTAGCAAGAGAAGGTAAGAATTTTGCTACAGTGATTTGCTTTTTTCAGCACTATGTAGGTTTTTGTTGTTCTTAATAGACCTATGGGGCCCTTTACTCAACACTGACCTCTCAGAAGAAAACCACAGTCTTCAGCAAGAATGCTGAGACACGAACCTCGGCAAAGCTCTGGTAACATTAATATGCAACAGCCTAAAGAATTCATCTGTTATTTAGCTATAACAACATGCTTACTCATTTTGATTCTTTCCCTGTTCCTTCCTTTTAATTAATATAATACTTCTACATATTTACCTTGAATTTTGGTAATTAACATTCACTTATCTGCTGTAGACCAATTCTGTGTTGGAAACAACGATTTGCTGCTTGGGATCTGCATTTACAATTCTTGTTAACCATCTTTTGGGGACATAATAAACCACATTTCCCCGTTGTTCTGGCAAGTTGCTTACAATTCATTGTATATGGCAGATTGGCTCAACAGGTGGCCACAGAATACAGTCTTATTTAGTCTGAAAGAGAAAAGGCTTCTTGCAGAGATGATGAAACTATAGTGGCTGCTGAGAATGGAAATGATGCTAACCATGTAAATAGGCAGCTGTAAATAATATAGCGGCAGCACGGTATTTCTTGAGTCCTCTCACTAGGACACAGCTTCAACTATTTTCTGTGCTAGGGTAGTGGGATCTTGAAAAGAACAACAGAGCTGTATATTGAAAACGGCTACAATAAATCATCCGCGTTACATCACATGGGCGATACAGGGCTCCTTTTTTTTTTTAAGATGAAACACTCATTCACAAGATAACTTTGTTAAAAATGACTTTGAGAAAGGCATTTCAGCTGATTTATGTCATTAAAACCTCTGGCTAATTCTCACCTGTGGAAAGTAGATTAAACCATAAACTCCCTGACCAGAGTCCCCTCCTGCCAGCTTCCGCCTTGTGACAATCTTGATTACACACACACACTGTCTCAGTAACGCATCTGACCACCGGCTCGTAACACCCGAGATGACACCACGTTCCTATATTGCACCGCCTGAAAGCATGGGCTCTGAGGAGTTACCTTTTTGACTTCATACTTAATGGCCAGCTTCACGCGGCTCAGTGACGCCCTGTGCCGCTGCGCTTCCACCGGCTCGGAGTTTAAATCCCCGTTCAGAATGGCCTCCACTTCTTCCGAGTCTCGGCAGAGATCAAGAACGCCAACCACAAAATCCTTGCACTGCATAGACAGCTTGCGATAGTCGTTCTGAAACAGAAGGAGTAGAGAAAATGTCCCACGATGAACGTGCTTAGGAGTCAATGGCAATGAAAAAGAATCTGCACAAGTCACCAAAAATTAACGGTGTTTGACTTTTACATCCTACATCAAGTTAGGAGCTTCTCAGACATTACAGAATTTTTGTATAGCAGAACCACTTCTTCTCTGACACGAGGTAGCCACTTGAAAAGAGGATGATGACAGTTGTTTAACAGAGCATGGGAACATGACATAATAGTGTGGTGAAAGTAACTCCGATGGGCAGCAGGGGGAAGCTGAACAGATAAATAAAAATTGCACAAACCAACCAGGACCAGAACACTTGAAGTACGGACATCACCCTTGCAAAAACTTTGTGGGCAAATAATGAAATAATTCTTACAGGGTTGCCTCCCAAGCTACAAATACACTTCTTTCTACACTGCTAACACGGATGCTTACTATTCACTCTGACGTGTACTGTATTCAGCTCCCCTGTTCTCTCCCTGCCCTCTGCTCCCCTCTTACCCTCGGAACCACTTCACACCCAAATATGTCTACAGTGGGTTACAAAGTAACTGGCACCTGGACACCAGTGTTGCGGGCAAATTACGCCAAACTTCCCGTATAAGCAACGCTGAAACCTGCTTACTCAACGGACACTTCGAAGTTCATAGGGTCCTGAGTCGATCTCTGAGATGACCTTTCCACTGATAGCACAGCTGAACTACAGAGAGACCTTTCTGAAAAACACAACCCTTTTGTTTATGAGCTCTGTCCATCTTTCCCTTCCTCTCCCTCTCTCCTTCTCTTGCCTGCCTGTATCACTCCCTTTCTGAAAATCACCTATCCCTTTCATCTCTATCTTGTTTGCTCTCACTCCATCAGTTTTCCCTTCCATTACTGCTGGAGTCAATAGCTCTGTTTGTGTTACTTTCTGAAAGTGTATATGAAGCCAACATTTGTTTTCTGTTATTAAAAACATCCCCCCTCCTCCTATTCAGATTCTTTTCAGAACTTAATCTTTTAGTAAAGCACTTTCTCCCTCACCACTTCCCATTTTACACAGCATCATCAGCTGTTTCCAGACCTGTAGCTTGTTGACTATAGCTGTGAGGTTTTACTCAGTCATATAGAAAAAAAAAAAAAAAAAAGACTTTTTACTGGTCCTTACTGTATCTTTCCTCAGCCTCCTTCAACCTTTCAGCACTTTGGGAGCATGTCCTGAATTATTCCCACGTACTGTGATCTTTTCTGTGCAGCTATTAAACTACAGAATCCAGGGCGCAGTGGTACTGCTTTCTGCCGTGACATTACCTGTAAGCTCTTACCTGATACCTACTTCAGTAGAAACCTTGGTCTTTATTTATGTGTCCAGGTCCTCTCAGCTAGATTTCTAGGACTTAATCTGAGATGCAGCCTCCGATTTCCTCACACAATGTTATAGTTGGAGGAGGAAACTTGACCAAACCTGTCAATTTGACTTTGTTATAGCAAGTGTTTCAGTACCCAACTGAAAACAGCATAGCCTTCTTTTTCAATTACTCCATAGCTTTTCTTGTAACAGTGGGATGCTGATTAAATTCAGTGAAAGGATAAGCAAGCATATGTATGACTAAGAATTAGGACTTTTGGAAAGGTGAAGTCTCTAAGAAAGCAAGTAAAGGGAATGAAAAGTACTTATAAGTATGGAGGTCTGAAAGCAGAGAAGGCTTTACTTACAGAGATGTGAAAGTGATTAGACATCAGAGCCTTTCAAAGATAAAACCCTTGCAGAGGAAGACTCTGGAATAGTTGCTAGTGTCTTAAAAAAGACAAAGGGGAACAGTCTTCTCTGACAGTGTAGTCAAGAAAGAAAATGTCATCATAGAGGCCAAGGTCTGCAAGTATAAACTTCTGCAAGGCAGGCTCGTAAAGGATACTCGGCAAAGCACAAAGAGGTAAGACAACATAAAAAAGAAAATGGGGTTTTCTTTAGTGAAGGCAAAGTGGAGACTGAAGACAACTCTAGTAAAGCCCGAAACGATACCATGCCTTCAGTTTCCTGAAGTCACATGCTCTTAATGCTGTAGTTTTCATAACAGAATTATTATGTACCTGTGAGAACTTGAACATTCTCCCTTAAATTTCCATTTTCAAGCAAGAGTTGCTTACACATTTCACTTACAGCTACAGAAAGGCATTTACTGAGATGGCTGAGAAAAAAATACATGATAATCATCAGATAGAACATAATATTAATTCAACAAGAATCAGACTGGTAATCAGTTTTTCTTTTACAAGTTTTTCTTTTCTGTTACTTCTTAACAACTTCCAATGTAAAAATCAGGACAATCGGTTTCCTTGTGTTCAAACTGTAATGGAGTCTCCCACACACGCAAGGACAAAAGTTCATAAAATATAAACATTCCAGTAAGTTTCTGTGTTTTCAAACACATGGAGTCACAACAAAAGATCAATTAACACAGTTTTCTCGATTAGCACAAATGAAGCAAGAAGAATACACTTTCACTGGCAGTTACACTTGTGAAATACCGTCTACAAACAGCAAAGTGGTGTCACATCAGCGTACTGTGGCCAAAGGGGGACAAATTGTGATTGCAGCAGTAGCACATGAAGGCTCCCATTTCAGTAGACTACAAACTTTCTTTTCACTTTTCTCTTTTGACTGCAGACACATCCCCACAAGTGTGTCAGAGCTCCTCAGTGACCCTGGCAGAAGGTGCAAAGCTCCTGCCCTCACAGCTGACACTGCATGAACTGGCACCCCAAAAACTCTGTGAATAGTCCGGCCGGCTCCTGAAGGACAGATGGCTTTGCATGGACTATCTGTCTACTAAACAAGAGACACCCACGTTTCTACTGAAAAATTAACAGTGCAACATGTCTCTTGATAATAAAAATCCTTGCTTATAAAAGTTATGCTTATTGCCAGGTAAGATTAAAGAGATGATGAATTAAGATTTATTCTGTCAAATTTAAGGATTAAATACAGGCTACATTACTTACAAATGCTGTTAGGGGAACTGAAAACCAGTATGCACACTGTTAATATCCGACTCGGGCTTTGAATCTTACGCTAGTACAACTTGTCAGACTTCCCCCTCCGGGTCTTCACTTACATATTAGCAAACCAAATGTACCTCAGTCTATGTGATTGTCCTACAGAATTAATCAGACAAATGCTACAAATCACACTGTAACCCTGGGATGCAATTCTCAAGCAATCTTCTACCTCTAGGGCGTTGCGTGCATAGCAAGAAGCAGAATCTGTGGTCTCAGTAATCCACACAGAGCTCTGCTTATTCTTGAGAAAATACACATAAGGGCACCAGAACTCTCATCTCTTCTCTGTCCTAAACCTACGAGAGGTGCCAGTGTGAAGCATCCATGCCTGGAAAGCCCTGCCACATACTGTGCAAATTGGATTTAATGTGAAGCTAATCTTTGTGGGAACACCAACAGTTTAAAGCACCAATAGACCTGCTTATACAGTGGGGTTCTTTGTCTCAAAGTTTTGTCAAATACAGGAACTCTGCTTCCTTGATCAACAAAATGCTTCTTCAATTAACTTACAACCTAACTCAGCTGGTTTTACTACCTGTATCATCTTAAATGAGATCTCTCTCAAAAAAAAGCAAACTAACGTCTACATTTTTGTGACACCAAGAACATCAGCCTGCCTTCTGCATTTCACAGATTGCATAGCTGAGACTAATACATAATGGACAACTGATGATGACGGGAATGGCAGAACTGTATCTCATGAGCGGTTTCAGAGGACTCTGGCACATAGCAACGGTTGGAACTCAGCCCGCCCAACTCTGTATATCCTGTTTTCACTCATAACATTAAAGACTACCTCAGGAGTTCAGCTAGAATTTTTACAAAGAACACATCAACCTATGCGCATATGAACAACAACAACAACAAATAATCTTTGGCTGATTCCCCCCATAAGATTTTTTAACTATTCCAAAGAAAATCTACACTAACCAATCACATGCAGGTAAACAAAATGTATATAATTGTCTTCGATTACATGACAGCCACATTCCTGTAAGCACCTGATTGTGACTGTGGACAACTGCATTCACACTGGTTCACACACATTATATGCAATCATAGATTTATGTTGAGTATTATGTATTAAATGGCCCTTTTGAAATCATCTATATAGTCAATTTGCATATGTAACTGCAGGAACTGTATATGAAAATCAAGCACATAATTGCAGTAATGATTATGGATCTGGGCCCTGTCCTTTTAAAAGTTGGACCTAAATGTAGATCAAGCTTGAACACTCTTTGTTAGTTCAGCTGAGATAACACTATGTAAATTTACTTGGAACAGTGTCAGATTCCGCTTTTAGATGCACGTCCACATCTTCCGTTAGTTTCAGTAGGAGCTTTCAGCAGGACTGGGAACAGGGATTTATCCTATGCAAAGCAGGACTACGATCTTTTTGATCCCTGCTGCGATGGACCAAATTCTGACATGGTATCAGCTAGTGCAATTTCCACCAGGAGAATGGAGCTGGCTTACACGGGACAGTATTTAGATGAAAGCTGCCATACAGAGACAATCACGTGGCTTTTTAGCTACCTTGTTCTGGTTTTACTATGGCAACTCCAAAGTTCCATCGGCTCTTCTAACAGCTAGAAATTCTCCCTCCACTGTGAAGTAACAGCTTTAAAGGTCTCAGGGAGGAGGATAAAGATCAAATCACTTTAGTAATCCACAGCAGCCACAGTGGCCAGGGTCTGCTAAAAATAGAACAAGAAAACATAAGAATCAGGAATATTTGTATTGCAAAGTATTTTGTGGTGCTACTGGGATTGGAAAACATGATTCTCCAACTATGGTAATGAACACTTTTACATGAAGAGAAGATAGAGTTCCAGACTGAGCTTCCCTAGCCAGTCTGTCAGGTACGGAGCAGTACGCACTGGAGATCTCTAACCACTCATAAAGACAGACGCCAGTAGAACACCTCTCCATAACTTTTTCTAACTTAACTGGTTTTGTCCTTTTCCACAAAAGAAAGCGACAGAACCAGCAGATTTGATACACCTTGAAAACACTTCCCGATCAAGCACGCTGCTTATAACAGCCCTTAGTAAGACTGAACTTGACGAAGAAGCTGAGAGGGAAGCAGAATTCTGGTTTGGCTTCTCAGACACAGAACTTCATCAGCAATGCTGCTTTCTTTCTAATTATCCCTACTACACATAAAACACCCCTAAAAAGCCTCCTATGAGAGAATCTAGCCAGCTGCTTCAAGAGACTGATAGTTGGTGTGACAGCAGAGTAGGTATGGAGCGAAGGCTTTTTTTACAATTTGGTAGCAAGTAAAACAAACTGAAATTTCAGATGTCATCTGAAATCCTCCTGTCAGTCATTGGCAAGGGGACCAGGATCATCAAAGGTAAGAGAAGAAAATCTGTCATTTTTCTTGTACTTCCGAAGGAAGCACCCTTTGCCCAATTACACAACATGCAGCATGCTATGAGGTGGGTCCTTCGGGAAAGGAAGGAGAGGAAAGGTTTAAGCTTTTACACTTCATCCGTGTGTGGTATAATACATGATGAATCCCTCTCAGCCCTAAAATCTTGTTTTGAAATTATATTTTTAACTCCCTCGGCTATATCTGGAGCTATTCTTTCTCAAGAGTCTAAAACGGTTTCTTCCTCTTCTGGTAAAGTTCACTTTATTAATTTCTATCGATACTTCTCCAGGCTGCTGCATATTTCTTCCGAGTACTCCACGGTGTTAGCAATGCTTGCTGCTGTTTGAAAAGGTTAATGCATCTTTTGCCTCTCTCAGATCACTCTTGAAGATATTAAACAAACAAGCTGTACCCAACACTGACCCTCCAGGACCTCATGCAATTTTTTTGTTCAACCTAGATGCAATGCTGCCAATACCGCTACTCACTGACAACAATCTGTCACTCCCCAAGATGAGCTTTTCTTACAGTCTACTGGGGTTTGATTTTTTTGTGGGGGGTGGGTGGGTGGGAGGGAGGTGGGCGATGGGGAAGGTGGATCTTGCCGTTAGTTTTCACGATATTCAACAGAACTGCAAAATCATTGAAACAGCACTGGGAACAGTTAACTAAGTCATTAATTGTCTGACGGAGAAGCTGAAATATATAGAAAAGTCAGGGCACTGCCACACTAAACCAGGTACAGCTTAAACACAGCGAACGGGACCTATATCTGCAATCAGTCTGACAGCCAGTTTTGAACAAGTCACATTTCTAAAAGGTGCATCAAAAAACCCACCTTCTGTATTCTTAATTTGGAGACATCTTTCAAAATCAGTACAAATAAAACCAAGAGGGAATAAGGTCAATGCTGCAGTATGCTGAAGAACAGTGTAGCATTTCTGCTTTCTGCACTTACATTACTCAGCATTTGTAACTAAAACTGATCTTTCTCTGCTACAGCAACCAAAAATGTTTTCTGTCTGCTGCAAGGTTATCAGAATACACACTGTCCTTTTTGTCATGTTTCTCCATACACAGCAGGTGCAAAAGCAATTCCACTTCATTACGATTTTTTTTAAAGGCTTGTATATTGAAAACTCAAAATCAAGAACAAGAGAGACAATAAATATCGTGAAAGCATTTGCAATTGAGAGAGTAAAGACACAGGAAATCATTTCAAACATCTAAGGACATCACGAAGCAGCAGCAACTTTAAAACAGTAACAAAGACAGAGAGGAACACCAAAACACCATTACCTTGAATTCTTTTTCAATGTTGGCCAACTTGGCAAGTTCATTGCTGAGTTCTAGGGCAGTGAGTACCGGATCTTCGCTGGAGAGGGACAGATAAGCCGGACTAGCCAGTCCTTTGTACGCATTTATTCTTGACCTAGAGTGACTGAAGGAATCATGCTTTTGCTTCTCTGTACAGTCATTACATTTGCAGAAATAATCATGAGGTCTTTCTATCCTCGCTCCTTTCATCAACAGCATGTGCACAACTTCGTATTTTTGGCAGTGGGCAGCTAAAATTATGGGAGTGATATCTGGAGAAAAGCGGGTACCGTCTTCATCATAGGAATAAAAATCATCATCCTGGAGCTCCTGCTCACAAGGGCTCAGAGTCAGACGCTTATTTACTGAAAACCCAGGATGATTCAAAATTGCTTCCACTATCCTAATGTAGCCCTTGCTGATTGCGAGCAGCAGGGCATCTCCAATCCGTGCCAAGTTCTCTTTTTTTAATAGAAGTTCTGTCACTTCCAAATGTTCATTCCCCACAGCAAGCTGCAAGGCGTTTTGGCCCATGTAGTCAACACAGTTGACATTCAGCGTTTTTGACTCCTCCAGCATTTTGCGCACCACAGGTATGTTCCCATACTCTGCTGCATCTAGAAAGCGCTCTTCTTCAGCCGTAAGGCTGGTGCCCCTGTTGTTGAACATGAACGCTGGGCCTCTAATGGCCTGTCGCCTTCCCTTTTCCCTCATCATAGTCATACGTCTCAGAGACGGGCTTTCCTCAATGTACCTAGTGAGAAAACAGAGAGGTAACAGAACTTCACTGTGTTGGTTATTTGTAGCTTCTGCTTCTCCTGTGGCTACTTGCAGTAGTAACTGATACACCCACAGACGCTCAAGCTGATGGTTTAAGGCGGGCAGTATTTATTCTTACTGTATTGTGGTTCACATAAATGAGACGTGAAAAGAAGTTTTCTTCCTGATGTCTTGCCATGCAATACACAATGTACTCCGATCTCACGCCCTTTAGTTTCACTACTAGACACATCAACCAAAATCAAGAAAAATGGGAAAGTCAAAGAGCTACTGAATGAAAATTGGGATGGCAGGCTGCACTGCGGAGACGAAACCTGGGAATAGAAGAGTGAGATTGTTTAGGAAAGGGAACTGAAAACTGGAAAGGCTGTGAACTCACCTCAAAACCTGGTTGGAAAAGCAGAAAGAAGGGAGAAAAGAGAAGGGGAACAGGAGAAAAGAAAGGGTGAGCAAACTAATTCAGAAAACACAGGAACTGGAATTATGAACCAGTGAAGATACTGGCTAAGAGCAGTGGGGAGCAAACGCATCAGGTCCTCATCTGGATCTAGTTAGGCGAGAACTAGAAAGGTAAAAGGAGGTTCAGAGAAGCAAGACTAGGAGCTGCAAAGAAAACAGACCTATAAGACACCAAGGAGCAGACACTACCTATCCAGAGGAAAAAACTGCCTGGTGAGGTCTGAACCAACAGAAGAGATGGGATAAGACTAAAGTGATCACAGCTGGAGGAAGAACAGAAGCACTCACACCTGCCAGAGCAGAGGCCAAAGGCCTGAAAAATACTCGAGATACCATAACCTTCCTCCACTACCATCTGCAAATAACTGTGAAACTCAACAGCAATCTCCCCTCCCTTTCTAGCCCAGCTCAGTATTAAGACATCTTCCAGCTGCTATCAGTTAATCCATTAGCTCAAGGGATAGAGATCACTTGAGCTGATTTGATGGGCACAGAGACACCAGTGCAGCTGATAGACAATATATGAGTTAATGGAGGGTGTGCTTTGAATACATATAACGTTATGGAACCGAGAGACAAAGAGGCCTCATAAATTTCAAATCTGGTCCTTAAGTCCTACGTGCCTCTGTTCCTCATCCATAGAAAAAGAACAGTTGGCTCCCATTTCACAGTAAAATTAATTTATTTACTTCAGTGAAAAATTCAGATACAAGAGTAAAAGGCCAGACAGAAGAGGAAATTAATCCTTTTACCTTCAGTGCAAAAGCCACGTAACGTGCGTTAGGAGAGACATGGGTCCACGCAGTGAATGCCGAGGGCAAAAATACCCCTACTAAACAGCCCTTTTTAAGCAAACCCCATCAGTTTGCAAAAGGAAAAATGCCACACGCACTTTTGGCGCACACAAAGACTACGGAGTTCAGCGAACTTAGTGGAACCTGCACCGGCAGCTTCAAAAGCTGCATATCCTTATTGCTGCAGGTTCAAATCCACAACTGGAGCAAAAGCCTCTTAAATGGGGGTGGTTTATCTGGTGAGTGCGTGTGATCTTTCAACAGCAAGCTTAGCTACATTAGCACTGCACAAAAGATGCCTGTCGCCGTCACTGGATTCCCCCAAACCCAGCAGTGTCAGCCCTGACGGTTTTCATTGGGCATAACTAATTCCATTCAGGTTCTAAGAGTAAGTCTGGCCTTCCAGCTATCTGCATCGGTTGTAATCAATTCAGCAAAACGTCAAATCTTAATCACTTTATCAGAGCTACAAATATCATAAAAGCTAGTCCACGCTCTGAACATTTCAGTTAACAAAACTGGGCAGTTCCATTGCAGACCAAGGGATGAGATTGTAATACTCGTTACCAAGGGCAGGTCTCTCCTGGGATGAAGCCTTTGACTTTTTTATATTTTCATCTGTGGTTGCTATTTCTGGACTACCAGAAATAACCTGGGTGGCACTGCCGTATAAGCAATGCTAACTGGTATTAACTTTTTGAAACGTGCCAAAAACTGCTTTGCCAAAGGTGACGGCATCTTTTCTTTTCTTTTTTTTTTAAACTTCTGTACCACTTTCTTGAAGTCTATCAAAAGGCTGCAGAACGGAGAGGATTTGTGACTCTGTTAAACATGGAATTGATTTAATGCCTTAGAGCTCAGGCATAGTTCACATTTGGGAGTACTCAGGAAGATTTGAGCCCAGAGTGCACGTGGTGAACAGCCACATTATGCTCCTACCATATTCTGCAGCAACATTAGAAGTAAAAGCAGAAACACTGTCTTTTCATAGCTATCTTTTAAACAAGATCTTATTGTCTGCTATACTGTTGCATTTCTGTTCTTCCTCTACATCTAAAAATATACAGCTACAGAAATGTTGTTGTATAATGTTATTAAAAAAAAGTATGGGTATTAAAAAAGTAAAAGAAGACAAATTGACTGATGGTGCCTTTTTGATTTACAGGGACTCTAAACTGCCACCGTGACTCTCGTTTATCGTTTATGAAATAACAATATTTCCCCCTATATATTCTGCTTAATTTTGCAGAATATTTTGAAACATGACACTTACTTTATTTCAAAACTCCCTGTCTGAGGTGACTCATCTGACTTCTGTAAAAAGATACATCCTTCCAAAGGGGTTGCATTAGAATATCTTCCCAATATGGGAGAAAATCTTCTGACGGAAATTATGTATTTGAGGTGACTGTAGTATCTTCTCAAAATAAAGATTAAAGTTGCTTGGTATTTTAATGACTGAAATATTGCCAAGACCTCCCCAAAAAATTAAAAATCCGATCTTGTATAGCACTGCACAGGCAGAAGACTGTCAGGGTCATCCGTCCACACCTCTCTCCTCTCTCCTTCCCCTCTGCCCTCAGCAGTTCAAAGACCCTGAAGCCAGTGCAGCTCTGAACAGAGTACTGCATGCAAGAACCATCAGGCACAAGGGCTCCTATTCCATTTACTGCTCTCCTGTTCTTACATCTAATATTCCTAAACTAGTCTAAAGCATGAAGGAATTGGTTATAAATTTAGTTTTAACTATTTAACCATTTTCAGCACGTTTTGTGTGTAATATTTACCAACTAAAATAATCAAACCAACAAAATCTCAAGTCACATCTCTAAATACCACTAGACTAGCTTAAAATACGATTAAAATGTAAAGAAGTATGCAGTAATTATTCACATTCTATTTCCTAAAGCCTTTAATGCTCCTATTCTCAACCTTGTCTCTGTAAGGAGCTGACAACTTACATTAAAAGAGGGAAGGAGAGATGGAGATCATGATGCTCCTCTTCCCAACCGTTTCAAATAGTTGAAAGAACACACACACACAAAAATAATCTGTAGAATGCACAGCAAAAAATCCACAAGAACACCAAGCAAGAAAAACACCCAGTTATTTTATGTTAATTCTTCAGCAGATATACTATGATGTTAAGGAAGCTCTGGTCTTAGTACACAGGTTGCATAATTACCCTGTGCGGTACACAGCAGGGAGGCGACAGGACAGAATTCAGCCCCCTTTTGCTGACATGAAGCAGCAGCTGAACCCCTCCAATTTTTCCACAGCTATTTTTCACATTTCACAGCAGAAAAATGGCCAAGGGGTCTACAAAGCCTCAAGCCTCTGTTTGGTGCTTAGCACAAAGATGGAACTGGAGAAGAGCAGTCACGTGAACTGAAGTACACGTTTCATTTGGTCCTGAGGCAGCTGTTTTGAGGAACCGTGGAGCTTCACTGACAAGAAGGAAGAACTTCAGAAACTGTGCACCAACCTTCAGAATCATCCATTCTTCAGTATAAAACAAGGATGGCCTCAAGTTACAAGTTTCATTTCCTAACGGCATTGCTACCATTGGCCATTTGCCAGCTTAAGGGTTCATTGCTTCCTCCTTAGGCAACCTCTCAACAACTTCAGTGATAGCTGTAAATGAACGTAAACTCACCACAAGGTGACTAATTATTAACAAAGATGTGACAGGACCCTGAGTCAGCCCCTTGGGGATTAATAAGAGAGCGGGACACCTCCATTTCAGCTTTGTAGCAGAACACTCACATTAGCGAGGCCTTCATATGTGAAAGAACACATATTTGAAAAAAAAATATTAATTTTCCACTAAACAAGCAATGGACACTTGTGTCTCATGTCCTGCATACATCACATTTACTATGACCTTACATTGCACCATATTGTTGCCTGGACAAACTTACTCCTATGTATAAGGCTAGAAATTTGAGCAGCACAGCAACTGCAAAGGACTGGAGTAACTGTGATGATTCCTCTGCTTCTACCATGGATTGTTTCAGCTAGAGATTTCTACTCTGCTACCCTACCTGTCCCTTTTCACGTTCAAACTTCTAGAATTGCAGCAGCAGGACAGAAATGTGGGACAGAGAGTTGATCTGAGAACTCCTTGTGTTCCGCTGTTCATTACCAATGGCAATTCAAAAGATTTATAATCTTGTTTCTGTTTTTTTAACACTGCAAACTGCACAACCAATTTTAAATGACAGAAGTTGGAGAAGCAGAGGTTTCATTCT
>JAAGNO010008163.1:0-14472 GCA_033439905.1 Ceryle rudis
CTTTCTTCTACTCAGAATTTTTTTTTTTCCTTCCTTTTTTTTTTTTTTTTTTTTTTTGGTAGTTTTTGTTTCTTTTGTTTTGTTTTGGGTTTTTTGTTTGTTTGTTTGCTTGGTTTTGGTTTGGTTCGGTTTGGGGGTTTTGTTGCTGTTTTTCTTTTTTTTTTAATTCAAAAAGGCTATTTACTATTACTTTGACAAGATTTTGTGAGATGTGCAGTCCTACGCTATCAGGCATGAAGAGTTATTGTGACAGCACAAACCATAATGCTATCCATCTAGCCCATCAGTCACCTTTTCCAAAACACCCAATGAAAGAAAGCGGTATTCTATCAACTTCCTGACTGATTTTACTCAAAATAAGCAGCAAGTAGACAAGAATTTCTGAGGTCATACAAACTGAGTCAATGGAATCCTGACTCCAAACTCACTGGTGTTAAGATAGACCTATTGCAGCTTCAGATGATGATGACATTATGATGGCATTCATTTAGTTAAACAACATGCTGCCCTTTTGCTCTCATTCCCTGGATTCTACTTTTCCTCTTAGTTAAGGCAGGTCTATGGGCAGGGACAAAAACCTGTATTCTCCTATCAGATTACCCTAATGCCCCATGGATCTCCTTGCCAAGTGGCAGAAGAACCTGACTTGGAATAAAAATTGTCAGAGCTCTGTTGATTTCTGTAGAATCAAGATAGTTTGTGCCAGTGGAAGTTTTCTCAGGACTCTTAAGAGAAAAGAAACTAGAGGATTACAGGGAAAACTGTACTGGTATTCATAGAAGAGGCTAATCTTGTGTGTGAATATGGTCATGCTCTGTCTAAAGTAATTGCTGGCACTAGAGAGTAGCAGAAGTTAGAGTGTGTCACTGAGAACAATCTGTCCTGGCTCATCTTGCACTGGTTATCATGGGAGTTGTGAATGGGGGCAGATTATGCTGACCCAGTCCCATCTGGCAGGGCTGGCTTGCCCATGATTGTGGTGCTCTGGGGACAGCACTGGGGGATCAGCGCAGGAAGCCCATTTTCCCTTTTAGAGCAATTTATGGTGCTCTCTTCCACAGTCTTCTGCAGTAGGCAGCAGCAAACAGAACAAGGCAGAAGATACATGATGTCCAAAGACAAGCTCTTATCCATGGTTCATCAACAGTTTTAGTGAGGCTGAGCAGCTACGACTGTTAGGAAGTCTTGGGAGGACAAAATGAAGGAAGGGAAACCGTTGTAGTATTCCTTAGAGTAGTAGCACAAATCCAGTCAGGGATAGCTATAGCTCCAGATTAAGCTGGCAAAACAAATGGTTAGTATATGTCCTGAGATACCCCAAATCCCATCAGAAGTCAGAAGCAGAGCCAGGAAGAAAACTTTACTAATGATTGATGGTTTTGTTTATATTTCTAAATTATTAAAGTCCCTCCAACTCCTCACCCCACAAGTTTCTGGAATTTGATGTAAAGAAAACATTTATTTTCAGATTCAAGCATTGTAGGATGTTCTAACATCTATTTTCTTGAATAAAGGGGAATGAAATTTCTAAATAAAGAACCATTTCCAAATGGAAAACAAATGCTCTGTCTGGATTTGCCAACATGAAAAATTTCATCTCCCACCATTTATTGTGGTTTGTTATTCATGGCCAGTTCAGCACAACTGAGACACATTCACAAAACGTTTATGTTGCTGGAAAGTGTCTTGATGCTCTGCTGAGTTCCATCATGAGAAGCTCCTCGTGAATGTGGCTTGTCAGGACAATTTGCATAATGTACCATTTCCCAGTTGGCACCTGCCTTACCAATATTGTTATTACCTGTGGTCTGTATCACTGAACACAGTAGCAGCAGAAGACAGGAGCTCCTGTATAGCACCTTTATAGAGCTGGAGGCTCTAGAAACCCAAAGGGCTGTCAGTTCTCAGTGTGTATTCAGTAGGTGTGGTCACAGTGTGAGCTTGGGCTGTGGCAGATAGCCCATGACAGCCACCTATCCCAGCTGTACTACAAATGGTGGGTGCTACTGCATAAAAATGCACACCACTAGAGCATCTCAGTCAGAGATTGCTGTTGTGGTCGAAGCTGATTAGTGGCCAGCTGGAACCTGCAACTCAAGAAAGTCCCGACTGAATCATTCCAGAGGCATCTGTGAGTTGGACTACCAGCAGGCTGGTTTAGCTGTGCCAGAAGTTATCCAGTAGCCAGTGAATCTCTTCCAGGCATTCAAGAAACCTTCAGCTTCCTGATCCTGGGAAAGGAGAGATTAGATTCTCAGTAGTACATATTGTTATTAGCAAGTTCATACTCACCTGATTTTTAAAACCATTTTCATAGTTGTTTGTTTAAGAGAACCTGATTCTTTTTGTCACAGAAATACCACCATAGTGCTAACAGAAGCTTATTGAACTGGATATTTGAGTGGAAAAAAATGTTTAGCAGCTGTTTGCAGATGCAAATGGCTTGACAGATATTAAAGTGACATAAAACTGTCTCCTCCTTCAGACAAATCTTTAAGCTGTTTATAGATAGCTGTTTATAGCACCATGTAGTGCACTACAGGGACATGGGACTTCAGCATTACTGGGAGTTGCAGTGGTGTTTGTAGGGAACAGAACTTGATGCCCTGAATTTTGGTTCTGGTTTCATTTTGCAACACACACACATGTGCACACTCATGCACACTTGTGGTGTCATTTAATTTCTAGTACAAAAGAATGAGTTTCCCTGGTGTGCCTAGAACAGCAGCTATTGATATTAGCAGGGAATTTGACCTGTGTGATTTATGCCACAATGCTGCAGGCAAATACTAGTAAGATATCTGCTGAAGATGGGAACAAAAAATGACATGACTCGCGGCAGCTGCAAGAAGATATAACTAGAGTGCATTAAAGTTTGCATGAAGGATTCCACAACTTTGCTGCTGAATGAGCTCCTAGGCTCCTGGGATTTGTGTCAGAAAGACCATCAGAAAATTATGAAACAGAAACCTCCACCTCTGCATAGCAAACACAAAATATTGAAAAGATAGAAAATGAGTTAACTTATATGTCCAAAGTCAAGCTGCTCTCTGTTCAAGAAGAGTTGAAACACAGACTTATGTTTTTAAACATGGACATTTCCTTTGCTAACACACTTTTTTTTTTTTTTTTTTTTTTTTTTTTTTTTTTTTTTAACACAGAAGGAACTCAAACCAGAGATTTAACCTGCAGTGG
Organism: Ceryle rudis; assembly: GCA_033439905.1. Lineage (NCBI taxonomy): Eukaryota > Metazoa > Chordata > Aves > Coraciiformes > Cerylidae > Ceryle > Ceryle rudis. Next base: position 3,196 of record JAAGNO010008163.1, read on the forward strand.
TGTCTGCTGTTGTTTTCCATCTCTGACCATTTTGGGTAATGACACAGATAAACAGAATTCACTTGAGTCTGGGTTTAAGCTCCTGGCTTGTGTTCCCAGGACTGTTGCCAGCTTTATGAACTTTGCCCCCGGTCCTGTTTGGACTTTTTACCCATGCTTTGTCAAAAAGTGAAAGGTATTAATGATCTGATGAGTTAGTGTTTTTCATCTAAGATGCCAGTGTTATACCATCAAGCTTCATAAACAAAGGGCCAGTTTCTTATTTACAGTCAAGATATTTTGTGCACAAGTCAGCATGCCATGCACAGAAACTGCATTGCTGCCATACTCCTCTGATTTTGTTCCTGCTTAGCACAAGCTTGTTCACCTGTGCTGTCTTTGAATGGTCAGAGCTTCTCCATCTTCCATTACCCTCCAGGGGCAATAAAAGGCCAGAAACAATTCAGTCAATCACTGAGCATAGTTCCCGTAGTTCCCATACAATTCCCATAGCCTCCCATGGAATAGAAATTCATGTTTTACTCCTACGCAGATGGGAGGTCATCCTTGCCCTGAAGTGATCTGCATCATGCTGCAGCATTGTTGCAGGGAGGCTGCCTAGAAATGAGATACCATGGCTTTACACGGGAAAATCTAATCCCTGTTCACTGGGCTAATTAAAAATATATTGAAATTTCTATTAAAATTCATAGGGTTTGCTTAAGAAATTAAGCTCATTATTTCTCAGCTTTATGGAAAAGATTGTAGCATTGGTTAGCCCAAGGAGTAAGCAATCTTGAGTTTACAACTTCTCTGAAATGTGCTGTTTGTAAGCAGTCACAGAGACTTGTATTCATGAGGAATACCATGGTCGTTTGCCACTTGCTAGAAAAATTCTCTGTTAACATATTACCGAGAGGGCAAAATCCATGTTAGTTTCTAAGTGACACAGTTGAAAAGTTACTTATTTTCACTGCCCAGATGGCTTTCTCCTGAACACTTGTCACACCTACTTGGGACTCTGTTTTTATTCCCAGACACACTCCTCGGACAATATCGCTATAATTCTTAATAATGAAATATTCCCAAAACTTCTCCTGAGTCACATATGTAACACAGGCAAATCCTGATGCTTGCATTTGTGGATAAAGCTAGGACATGTGGCGTTAAAGCCTCCTAAATATGTGGAAATTACTACCATAAAACCTTGTCCTGCTTTTTGATTCCAAGGAAATAGGACCAGTAATGGTTTGCACTTGACTCAAACCTTTCAAATCAAAGACCCTTGCAGGAATGGCACTGCTCTTTCTAGGCAGCCGTGGCATTACAATGACCCAGACATTTTTTCTTTTCCTTTAGGATAAAGATAATGCAAAGATATCTTTCTGTGTGAGACAGCTGAGAGATGGAATGGGCCTTCTGTGACATACTGTGAGTGGATATGAGGAAATTGAAATACCTACAATCAGCAAAAGATGATGTGACACAAAGCCCATGCTCCTAGCAAGAATTCAAGCAGCCAAAGCAAGCTCTGGGATGGTGATATCTCTGCAGAGCCCATGGGAACCAATGCTGCCTGCTGCTGTGGGACACAGCTAGAAAGGGAACTGCAGGGAGCCCTTGATGACAGATCACTGATTTTTTTTTTTTGTTCTCTTTGTAGTTTTGTTTTGGTTTTTTTTTCCCTATCTTATCTGCACCTCTGGACTCACTTGTGTGGAGAAGAAAGGGAAAAAAAAATGAGTTGTCAACTTTCTATTCTTGTTTCCTAGCTTTCTTTTCAACTGACTTGTGATTAAAAAACAATCGATTTCAGCTTAGAATAGCAGAAATGGTATCAGAGAGTTTACAGACAAAAGGAACTATCTGGTTTAGAGGCAATTATATTTAAAGGGATTGTTTTCCCTTAAGCAATTAATCCTCTGCATTTCCTTCAAGCTATCTTGGAGCAGTAAGTGAAGGTGTTTCCCATGTGCAACGCATGGAGCAAAGGATGTTGAGACTGCGTGTCATGTAGCTACCCATCCGTCAGTGTGTCAGGTGAAGGTTTAGTAGAACACACCAAAAGGAGTGCTCACCAGAAACTAGCAAGCACTTGGGAAGGTGAAAAGAAGGTGTTAAAATTGGAACTGGAATGGAACACAAATGCTGACAGATACCTAATGGTGCAACAGAGATTTGTAGAGAGTGTTGGGGAGGACTTTGGTACGGGGTGTCTTTTCAGTGGGAAATGGTGCTGTGGTACATGCAGCACTATGTGTTGTACAGCAAGGCAGTCTGCCTGGGTGTGCCTGCCTTCTCACCAGAAATCTCCAGCTTCCAGCACCTCTGCTTCACCTCCCACCCGTGGTTTCAGTACAAACTTTGACAATGGTTTGGAAGGTTCTTCCTGTTACAAGTCTTCATAGAGCCCAGAAGAGTAGGTCCGCAAGCCCCACCTCGGGACTGTCATTGCTTGCATAACTTTTCCACCAAATAAAATACAGGGTTTCAAGATTCTCTGTCAATGGTTATCTCACCTCAAGGCATACTGTCTTTATTTATACAGCATTTATGTAAGCAGAAAAGTGTGAGGTTTTTATTAATGATTATGTGGGTAGTAAAATTTTCACTAGCACCAAGCATCCAAGTCACAAATTCCTTTTTCACAGTTGGTTTCTTCTGCTGGTATCTTAAAGTTGTTTTTTCACATAACATTAAGTCTTTAATTTCTTTCAAGAACAAAAATTATCATAATCATCCAAATGTTTATGCACGACTGGAAATCGCAGGTCTTAACAAAGGTGTTAAAAAAATGTTTATAAAGCAGGACTTGGCAGAGAGGTTAGATAACCTCCAGATCTGCCTGTACAGAGGTCCTATGCCAGCACATATGCTCATGCACCTATGTATGTTCCATTCATACAGCACTTCCCATCTAATGCTAAACTTTGCATGACTCCATTCTGTTAACAAAGGGTTAATTCATGACATGTAATGAGGTTCATATAATGAACTTAAGAATAGTGAATAATGGTTGAGCATAGAGAAATTAAGTCACATTAGCAAGGGAATAAGACTTTGAGGTCTGTATTTCTATGTGGAAGGTATATAATCCCTGACTCCTCTACTGTAGCTCTAGATCCAAGGTTGTATAAAGTACCATGAATTTTCTTTGGTCAGTATTTTCCATGGAGACGCAGGTATTACACTTGCTGGGTGGCTGATGGTTGTGGAGTAGCAGCCTCAGTCTGCATTTTTGTACATTCTGTGTGCAAGACACTTTTAGCATGCAGGAACTAAAGAAAAGTGTGTCCCAAAGAATGTTCTGCTTTAAGACACTTTATAAACAAGAGGAGGAGAATGAGTTTAATTCAGCTGTCACATTTTGCAAAGTGTGGCTGACATGGGATCTGGGAGTCTCTGATATTAGGGAACAAAATGCTCATTAAAAATCAAGCACTCAGCCCCCTTCCCCAAAACACGATTTATCTAACCTTTGTGATTGCAGAGGAACTTGAAAACATAATCTACGAAGAAAAAATACGTAGTTTTTAAAAATACTTTTGATTTTAAGTTAAATATTTAATGTGGAGAAAGTGGGGGGAATGCATCACATTTTATCTGCAAGATGTCCGTATACTTATTGTGAAATTAGGGTTTTATTTTTGTGAGAGGACAATCCAGGTTTACTTTGGAACACTTTTGCAATTTCTGTTGAATTTGTGAATTGTGCAACAGAAACTGAGTTCTGTCAACTGGCTGGATCTTTGAAAAGAAGCAAGTGTGCTTCTCCTACCAAGTTCTATTTATAAAAATACCCAGCAGCTGGTGAAAAATGATGTCTGTGTATCTCGCACTGCCCCAGAAGTTGTGAACAGCAGCTCAGAGCAATCCTGACAGGCCATGGAGATGCTGTGAGCCAGAAGCTGCATCTGTTCACTTCCACCCTGGGAAATAGATGAATACGAAGTCAGGGAGTGGGAAAACTGTTCTGGCCCTTTCTTCGCTGTTTGTTACAAAGAAGTGATGGAGGAAAACAAACTTAAGAGGGCAGTTTGAAGGTAGAAGAGTGGCAGGACTGATTCCCTACCTTCTAGCTGAGGATTTTGAGTCTTTGGAATGGTGCTGCAGTCAGTCCATGAACCTAAATTACTACCACCTTTGCCACACTGAAACACAATTAGAACATAAATCAGAAGCGTTAATTAGGATCCCAAGAGGCTGTTGCTCACCCAGCTTCTTTGAATTGGCAGTATTCTTAGAAGAGCACAGAAACACAAAGCAATGCAGGAAAGCCCGTGAGGTGTCAGGAAGATGCCTTTGGTCTTTGCGTCACCTCCTCCCAGTGCTTTTTGCAAAGAAAGTTAATTTGCTGGTTTACTTTTCATTAGCTAGTCATTATTTACTACACCTAATCTGTAATTGATGGCACAGATTTTACATTCTGCAAAGTTAAAATATCACTTATTTCCCTAATAAGTAGTTTTGTAAAGTTTTACAATGTCACCGCGTGCCATTTTAAAATGATACAGGGTTCCTGAATGCTCATTCAAACAGAAACCAGAATGTCTGTGTAGAGTAATGTGCTATTACACCCACATTGCACAGTAATATTGCAATCATGATGCTTAAAGTGCAAGTCACAAGAAGTTAGAGCCAAAAACCAATGGCCTCCTCCAATTGTAAAGATGTTGATATGAGTATGTCAAATTCTCACGCACCTCACTGAAGTATAGGGCAAAATTGATATCCTATGGACAGAATATAACAGGTCATAATATTGCAGGGAGCTATTTCTATCATATTGATTATACCTGCAGCCTGGGACCCTTTCTGCTGACTTCTGCATGCAAAGAGAAGACTGGGAGCTTGGCAGGCTCTCGGTCTGTAGCTCCCTGGGTCATATAGCTCAGAACAGGGCCACAACACTCACCATGTAACTCAGATCTTCTGCTGCAATGGGGCAAAGATGAAGATCCCGGGCTGGATTCAAAGTGCTCTGAAATGCAGAGTACCATCCAGGAGTCATAACTCTTTGTTTCTAAGTTTGAATGCATCTCTTCATGCCACGTCTGCAGTGGATCAGGTTGTGCAGTTACAAGGCTAATTAAGTATGAGAAAACTATCACAACTGACACTGTGCCCTTGCCATATTTTACAGTCCTCGTGCCAAATCACTAGACCACTGTTTTCTTCTCACCCACTTACCACCACTCTGATAAGCTTTTTATTAACCCACCTCAGCCGTAGATCTAACAGCTGAATACTGCTGTGCCAGCTGCAAAGGTTACAAAGGCATTTTTGATATCTAGAGCTGGCTAACCCACACAGCACTTGCTGTGCAGCAGTGAAACATCACAGGAGGGTGAAATGAAGACACTTAACTCCCTCATGGTTCAAAGCAGTGCCAGGGGAGGCTTAGACTGGACAACAGGAAGCATTTCTTTATAGAGAGAATGGTCAAAGACTGGAACAGGCTTCCTAGAGCTGTTTGATGCCCCAAGCCTGTCAGTGTTTAAGAGGCATTTAGACAATGCCCTTAACTACATGCTTTAACTTTTGGTCAACCCTGAAGTGACCAAGCAGTTGGACTAGATGATCCTCATAGATACCTTCCAACTGAAGTAATCATGTTCTATTCTATTCTATTCTATTCTAATGCTCATATGCCAATTAAAGCTAAAAACAAACAAACAAACAAAAAGGCTGTGAATACATGATTAAATATATGTGGAAAATGTGTTTGTACTCATCCACTTATGTCATGTGTGTTGAATAGAGAAATTTGCTCTCACCCCTGGTTACCTGACATCCAAAATATTAATCTTCCATTTTTCACTCACAACATGGAGATTGCCTTCTCTTTCCTTTAACTGAAGTTGGCTTCACTGTGTCTTTTAGTTACCATTACTCACAACAAAAAACATATGAAAGTACACAACACAATCCTTTCAGTCAATATAAGTTTTGTCAGCTTGTCCCCTGAAAACATTTATTACTGACTCGTGCTGTCATGTCAGATGACTTCTGTTCTCCAAAGGCAAAGACCTGAAGCAACTTCAACATAGATTTTCACACATATTTCTGACACATTTAATAGGTGAGAATTCGTTGCCACAAGCTGTAATTTCAGCAAAGAGTGGGATACTGGACATGTGTATGGATAAACACCACCACCACAGGCTATACCAATCCTGTACAACCCCAAGATGCTAGAGGAAACATCAACTCATGTTGAGGCAGTGTCACCTCAGACTGTGTCTCTCCATGAGACCTTACCGGGAGGCAGTAGTAACTTCTTCGTAACTACCAAAAGATTAGTACTAAGTCAGACTGACAGGGTGTTAAGCTTCGTGATTTAACAAATACACTTGTGATTTAACAATACACTTGTATTGTTATATACACGCAAATCCCTAGGAACGAAGAGACAAATCCTCCCCTTCTCCAAACCTTGCATCATCCAAGGTGCCAGAAGTCCAGCTTCTTCAGATATGTACTAGACAAAGCAGGATTTAGTGCATGTTTTTTGTTGGAGATTTATTTCTTTCTCCTCTTTGGTCCATCTCTGATGAGAGTTTAATATGGTAAATTGAATAACAATAGAAAAATAGTCACTGCACAAACTGGTCTGAAAACACCAGCTTTCCCACTTCCTTCACCATCTCACTTAATGTTCCTTGTATGGTAATATTAATAAGGACAAACTTCTTCAGACAAGGTTTTAAAAGGCAATGATATATTTATAAAAGGCATTATAAATTTCTAACCAATTAAAAGAAAATTAATTTGTCAAGAGTAGTCAAACCAAGCAGCTATGTAATCCTACCACGGCAAGTTCCTATATCTGTGGCAGCACTAGCAATGTTGTATCTGCTGAGTTGGTTACATTTTCTGGTATGTCAGACTTAACTAAAGAAGGAAAAAAAGAATAGAAATTTATGTCAGCATCTGCCTGCTGCAAAGATCAGCAGCAGAGCTTAGGCATTAAGGAGTGGAAAGGAATAGAAAATAACCCTAAATTGATATTGCCTGGATTGCTCATTATAGTTTAAGAAGCTCCCTCTGGTCTCCTTAATCCTCTTCATAAAAAACCCTACATTGACACATAAAAAGTAACACACACGGCAACAGATGTTATTCTTCTAGCACTGCATTTTACTGCAGAATATGAAGGAACCAGAGACTGAACCTTTCTTTGGTATTTAAGGAGGCATTTGTATCATAATGGAATTCTCTGTAGATGGCATTTCTGAGGGCTGCAGCTGAACTTGCTTCTTTAACATTCTCTGGCACTTTTTTTGGATGTGGGTGTCAGTAGACAGACCTGCTGTTATAAACACCTGAAAACTTCCTATAGCTAAGCTCTGATCCCTCTTAGACAGGGAATCATTCATTTTCTCCTTCAAGGAGAACTAGAGGCATAGAAGAATGAAATTACTCCCCTGGATGACCCAAGGAATCCAGATAGGGGTGGGAATAGATGCCACAATTCAGCATTCAGTCCTTTGGTCTGGATATTACTGTTTCTTCTGTGACAGTATCTTTTTTTTGATGGTGCAGCAATGAAATCCAAAGGCAATCTCTCCCAAATCATGACTTGTTTTGGAAGAAAAAGATGGGATTCTTGTCTTTGACAACTCTGCCACTCATTTAGGTTGTTGTGTATATCCTTTCAACATCTATGCCTTGGCCTGTGATACTATTTTCAGACACCAGATTTTTCTTACCTGTAAGAAAAATTACTGTGAAGCTGTACAAAAGTGAACTACCTAAACCGAGAAGATACATGACAGAAATTTATTAATATGAGGATCAGGCAGATCCAACAAGGGTTCTAATATTTCAGCTCTCCACAGAATACATCTTGCTTTTAAGAGAGAATTTTACATGTTGTCTTCAAGAGAGAATTTACAGCGAACTTGTTATTTAGTCCTCCCACAGCATTCCATATAACCAGATGCTGATGGGAAAAATTCTCCAGAGGGTGGCAAATCTTTTCTTGCAGTACCTGGGAAACCTTTAGTTTCTTAGCATTAGAAGCATGGAGAAAAGATCAGAGACCAATTAACTTACTGCTCTTTGATATTTGATGCATTTTTTTGCCTGTTGCTGGGTTGTTTTGGATGTGGGGAAAAAAAAAAATCACTCCATAAGCACTAACTATTGTAAATGGGTATATAAAAAGTATTTCAGAAGCTTAAGCTTTCATATTGCTGTATTTCCTGCATGAAGGCAGTATGTTCAATGCTGAAGATAATCTATGAGAAGAAACAGAGCCTAAAGACATCTGAAGATACAAGGCAGAAAGCTTTGGAGGAGCAGAGGAGGAACAGAAAAGCAGGTATCGAAGCAAACAGCTTTGGAACAGAGAGTCCTATGCTAAATAACTCTTTTATCTGCTTGACTGGCACTGGGGCTGTAATCACGCTGTAGTTATACTGATACTGGCAATGAATGGAGAAAGGTTTGCTACGCCTTTTCCTTTACTGGGAAGGGTTATCATGTAAAAATACAGTAAAAAAAAAAAAGACTGTAGGCAGAAAAGAACAAACCAAATCCTGAAATATTAAAAGCAGTTTCCTACTGAAATTTTAAAAATGTTCCATAACTGGAAAAAAAGAAAACAATCCTCAAATGATCCAATAAATGACTGGATTAGGTACCGAATGGCAGGTACCATTGATTTTCCTTCTATGTTTTTTTCAATATAATTTAAAAATACACCTGTATCTTCAGCATTTGTTGATGAAAGAGAACATAAATATATCTAATACATCAATCTTTCTACTTTTAATCATACAAGAATATGCCCAAAGCTTTGATTCTTGGGGGAAGGTGGACTTCACAGAATAACAGAATGGCTGAAGTTGGAAGGTACCTCTGGAGGTCATCTTGTCCAATTCCCCTTCTCAAGCAGAGTCACCTAGAGCAGGTTGTCCAGAACAATGTCCAGTGGATATGCCCAGTTCAAGTACCATGTGAATTGCTATGATAGGAACCAACACAGGCATAAGGGTTTTCATCCTGTTTCTCACTTGAGCCTCACAGTCCTTTTGTGTATATACTGTGCAGAGATAACCAGATGTTCTAGATCATCAGGAGGAACAAGAATGACAACGTGAGTGAATGAAGTTCTAGGGCATGAAAGAAAACACAAATCAGGTCTTAAAGCCATTGGCTCTGAATTTTCGGCAAGTAAAGCAGAGCATGCTAACCCTCAGATAATTTGTTAATTTGTTCTTCTGAAAGCACACAGTACATTTTATACTGCGTCAGCCAGTCCGGTATGCTCCATTTACAGCATCAAAGGGACGTGAACTTGAACCTCAGCTGAAACAGAAACTATTCTAGATAGTGCCCCAAGATTAAGCAATGTTTTGAAATCAAGTTCAACGTAAGTCTTCTGTCCTCTGTGGAGTAAGTTATCACTAGTTCTGCAAACAGAAAAGAATATCTTATGTTTCCCAGAGTAAAAGGGACCCCATAGACTGAGAATCCAGCCAAAATCAGAACAACCTCACTGTATATCATGCTTGTTTTAGCTGTATATCTCGGGCTAATGAAGTAACCACTTTTGCAATGGGCAAAAAGACAATATTTATAAAAGATCAGGCAACCAAGCACTTATGATTTTACTGTAGACACATACACCTTTCTGAGGCAACAAACATATAACAGACTGAGTATTTGTTCCCACTTGAAATAGGAGGAAAGATGAAGAGGCTGAAGAGCCATTGTGTTTTAAATATCGTGAAATAGATGAGTGCTTTTCATATCTATATTTAGTAATGCTAAACATTGCACACAGAGATTCATAAACCTAGAGAGGGTACTGAAACCCTCTTGTGCTCTTGTAAGAAACAGTACCATACCATTTCTCTTAGTGAGGCAAAATGCATCAACTGTTTAATGTGATGAAGGAGACATAACAGTTCCCCAGGAAACTATTTTGTGGTTAGCAAGGGTATTAAAAGACACCTTTAATTCATATATCCTGTTGGAAACCTCCACCATTCTCTTCATTTTTCTTCTAAAAGGTGATAAGAGTAAAAATCACTTCACATTCTCGCTCAATCTGGGGAGTCTAGTTGTCTGTAAATTGTGAGTCAGAGGCCCAAAGAGGACAGACCTACTGCCTACCTCTGACACTGAGCCCGAAACAGATCATTCAAAGTCCCATAACAATGTGCACCACGTCCTGTGACAGTGTATTACATAGGACGTTACATCTCCCACGAACCTGAAAAGGCTGGTGTCCAAAATGTCTTTGCTCTACATGGGTGAGGATGAGGCATTTCCTTGCATGCCTAAATTGGTTAAAGAAGAATATGAAATCATACAGCCAGACGAGCACTGGCAGGTGAGGTCACTTGTTTTGCACCTGCACATATTCAAGCATGCCACAAAAGACTGGACGTGCCTCCCAACATTGCTGTCAAAGTAAAGGCATCAATCTGAGTAACAGCCTGAAGTAAAATCTTTTACTAAATTTAACCAGGCACGATATTCAATATTCTTCCTCCTTCGCCTTTGTCTGTGTACAGAGGTATGACCAATGTGCCTGGTGACTCATACCAAGAGACAAGAATAGCATCAATGAATTACTTGAGTGTTTATGGCAGGGCTTGTCAGAAAGGTGCCTCGTTCAGAGTTTTAGATAAGACTTCAGCTGCAGTTCATCATATGAAGACCAAACATAAAAAACCTGTGACTTTATTAAGCTTGACTCGGCTAAAAGTTGCTATTTCCCTATCTTACATTAGCTGAACATCCACACGGTTCTAATATTATTACAGGACTGTCAGAAATCTCTCAGCAGGAGCAGTAAATGCCAGTGAACTGTAAAAGTGAACCATCCATTTCTAATAGCATACCGAGGGAGGGTGATAACTTGTTGAGTAGATTACCAGGAAACTTTCTTACGTGATTTATCTCTTTAGTCATTCAGAAATACAGAGAGATTGAAAAAGATCTGGAGAAAACAACTTGCTTAACGCGGATCTGCTCAGAACCATCAGACATTTCAGCAGGGATTTTTCTCAATCCTAGCTTTATAACCAGAGCATTGCTACAACTCTCCAGAGAAGACTGTGCATGCTGTATCTATGAATAGTGTAATTGTGAAACAAGGGTACTGTCTCAAAAGTTTACTGTTGTTCATGGTAGTGGAACAGCAACCTTTCTGCTAGAATATTCTGGTCAGATGTAAAGACATTTTTATTAAATTTTAATTCAAAAAAATGTTTAAAATAAAGTCAGGTGTGATGGTAAGTGTTGGTAGTAATCCTTTAAAAAGACAAAGAACAATGGGTA
>JAAGNO010008163.1:14572-40846 GCA_033439905.1 Ceryle rudis
ATTCCTTTAAAAAAATGTTTAAAATCAAGTTAGGTTTCATGGTAAGTATTGGTAATAATCCTCTAAAAAGACAATGGATTGTGGGTTATTTCATCTGTGAATATGACTATGTACGTTATCTTTAGGCTACTTCTTAAAGAAGCAGCACTTAGATCCCTCTTAGAAGAAGACCTACATCCAGAGATGAAAAATAACTATTGAATTACTCCAGAAATCTCCAGGAAAAGAGTAAAATGTCTATTTAACATTTTTAGTGGTATTAAAATATACAATGTGCTCTTCTTTTTTTGCTTCCTATGGGTTATCATGAAAAATAATTAACTAATCAACTTTTATGTGAAAACTCTGAGAACTGCAGAAAGGCATCTTCATTGAAGGGTCTCTAATGTCTCCATGTTCCTATGATCTGAATTGCTCTACAGAGATATATCTACAGACAGAAAAGCTGTGCAGGCATAACTATACTGGCTTGTCTATGTCTGCCATATGTAGCTAAGCCTTTCTTTTTTCTTTACCTTTTCTGGTAAGGCCACTGTGGAGTTGCTGTTCCTTGTGACTACTGCATGTTTCTTTTGAGGTGGTAGCAAAGCCTACTCTTCTGTGAGTCTGCTGTGGAACTTGTGGTTTCATAACTTAGCAACTTCAAAAAGAAAAGGGTATGATACTGCTCTTCTACCTCTAGCAAAGTAAATATCAAGTGCCTGAATAATACTGTGAGCTGGCTGACACAAGCAGGTATTATGGTAAAAAAAAAAAAAATATCTCTTTGCAACCTTTCATTTCATTCTTTTATTTCCCAACCCTATCCACTCTTCCATGCTTGTTCAACATTTAATCAGTTCATTGAACAAAATATTTTAGTTCTTGTGGGTAAGCATCTCAGAGACCATGTTTTTCAGTGCTGTGCAGAATAAGGGCATGGAATGATAGACTCACCATTACTGGCCTTCATATAATCCCTAGCTACTACTTGTCTTTGTAATGTTCCAGTCTGAACACTGGGTTTTTTAATCACTTTAGCAAAGCTAAGACTCATCTCCCCATGTATTTTCCAGTACTTCACCATTCTTGAATACACAGTCTCTTCTTGCTCACTTTTTCTTCTTTACTCCTCACTCACTGCAGGATTTTGCTGGACTAATGAAGACCAGAACCCACTGTGCTGGTACCACACTTACAGCTGTTCAGCTACCCCTTCACCTTGGAGGTCTTAGCATCGACATAGAACAGGCAGATAAAGGCAAAGAAACACAAATGGTGGGCTCTGCAGTGATGGTGGGATCAGGTATTAATTCAAGCCCCCAGAAGATCCTACTTCTTCCTCTGAAATGTCTTTTCATTTCCATGTATCTGGAAAGCCTTTATTTAGCTCTGAAGTTTTCAGGTAACAGTAGCTCACTTTGAGAGTCTTTGCAGTAAACTCATCTCAGTTGAGCAAGTGGGAAGACTTAGGCTGAGCTGTGAGAGAACTGTTACCAGTGCCTGTGAATCACACAAACATAATTTGCATTTCAAGCTGACCTGATGCATCTAGCTGTTCCTTAATGAGAAATATACGGAAATGATGCTGTGCCTGCCTACACAGTCCTGCCCCCCCAGCAAGGCACTGATTACATTGGGGATCTGTCTGAGCAGCTTTCATCTGCATTTTGAGATACTTGCCAGTTAAAAAAAAATGAAAAAGAAAATAAGTTGGCTTTTTTTGTGGGTTGGTTTTTTTTTTTTTAACAAAAAAATTATTCCTCAGAGGAAAAGAAGCAGTATTGCTGGTCCTCAGAGTACATTTTGCCATGATACTTACTTATCCTTATCCTGCCCCTCCAGCAACACTGAAGCAGCAGGTGCCTTTAGATGTATTAAGAAGGATAGCATTTGGTGGCCATAAAGTCATTACATATGGAAAACAAGACTCACATTACCCAAAATATGTGCTGTCAGGGCAGCAGTTTGAATGCCATCCCGCTTCCTTATGATCAACAGTTGTTTTTGTCTGAGACTGAAAACCAGTCATTGAGACTTTGTTGAATTTACACTAATTCTTAATGGCCATCTGTCTGTATTACCGAACATTTTATCAAACATGGTGTGCTTTTAGCAGAGGGGTTGAAGGAAGAACAAGCAGGAAGACTAAATCGCTCTGTAATCTCCCATAAGCACTCCCTGAGGTAGACAGAGCTACGAAGAGTGAAGCTTGGGCTGATGAGTGCTCCTAGCCAGGTCTGATAGCAACAGGCTTGTGCCTCCATGACTGTTAATACAACACTCCCACTAACTGCAGCCAACCAATTTCCTTCTTCATGTTGCAACCCACTGGGGGTGTGAGACGCTGAATTTGCACGTCTGAGCCCTGGTGGCAAAGAGACATGCTAAGTTGTGGCAGATGCTTGCTCTGAGTGTACGTGTGCAGTGCTTACAAAGGCTTATGAGGAGGGGAGAAAGGAAGAAATAGCGCAGGGTGCAGTGACAGAATATGCCCTTACGTTTGGTTTAAAGTTGGAAAAGATATAAACCAAGATAGCTGCAAAACTTCAGGAGGATGGTGACTGAGGTATGAGATAGCACCCATTTCTGGATGAGATGAGTTTTAGTGGGACTGTAATTTATATTGAATTAGACTATACCTTACAGCTGAAAAAGCTGATGGAGGATTTTTTCTTAAATGTAAACACATTTTCCTTTGACAGTTTTTTAAATGAAATGTTTCCTCTTGGAAACAGTGAAACTTTTTTTATTTTGCTGCTTTCCAAGTGAAACTTCCCCTTTGAAAAGGCATATGTTGATAAAAACTCATTTTAAACTACATGTCTTTAAAAGGAACATTAAATGTACTGAATTCTTCAATAAGTAGAGCTTAAAGGGGAACGAAACATAAAACGTTTGTGTCCCTGAAACATTCCTGCTTCATTTTTCCAGAATTAAACCACTTCTCTCTTTTTTTTTTTTTTTTAGAGTTGGGATACACCAGGTGAAGAAAATCCTATATTTTCCTATAAAGGACATCATTAATGTTACAGAACATGAGTGGAGGCTAAGCTCTGCAAAGGTTGAGCAGAGACAGATGGCAGCAATAAACCTTTTCAGACACTACAGCAAAAGCACGCCCTTGCCACGCTTAGATCATTTTATTTGAGGAAACCGAAGTAAAATGGCTTGGCAAGACGATACACTCACTGTGTGTCATTGGCAGTAGGAGCACGCAGGAGGAGATCAGCAATGGAAAATGTTCCTGCAGAAGATGTTGTATCTGCTAGGGCTCTTTTCTCCTCAGATGCTAAGTGCTAATCAACACAACCAGTGATAAAGGCTTGCCTTTTGGGGGTTTCACATAGTTGAAAAACTTATGTTTGTGAAGCTGAATTTTACTGCAAGTATTCTTGATGTACTTAGAGTACCTGGGGAGGAGGGGGATGGAAAATGCTGCATGTTGCTTTTAGACTGACCAACTAAACAGAAGCTTTCTTTCAGTTTTAACCGTGTATTCAGATAGTTGTACCTAAGTGTGACTTTGTCTTTTAATTAACCCTTGGTCGCAAAAAAGAATATGAACAGAAAACTGGAGTTGCTAACAAGTTACAGTATAGTGTTTGCTAACTCGCTGTGCTAAGTGCACACTAACTTACTACTTTTCATATGACTTCCCACTCTGCAGAAAGAGAAAGCAAGAACAGGGTGTGCTGTCCTACTTGAGATCGTTGAGGAAAGTACAGGGACAGTTCTGGGCTCCCACACTGACACTTTCTATGTTTTAGTATATATATTTACATGAGTACATATATATGATGGTGTATATATGTATACATGACACTGGTGTATCATCCCCTTTATCTGTCTACCTTTTTAGCACAATTCTAAGCCATGTAGCTACTAAACAAACCAGACACTTGATCTACAAAACCTTCATTCAAGCACCAGAAGGAGTTTGTGATGTGACTGAATCTGTCCTTCACTGTGTCTCATGTAACCCATTGACAAAACACATCATTCTCTGTCTCTAAGCTAGACAAGCTCTTACACCTTTTAGAAGGCTGTCTCAGTCTCACAGAGCTCTCTTTGATATCATTTGAGGTACCTACACCACCTCTGGTTGCAGAGTACAACTGTCCAAAGACCTTTATGAATAAAGTGATCAACCCAGTAATTTTTAGCTACCTTGTTTAGGAATTTGGAAAGCGATTTATCAATGTTAAATAGAGAACAGGTGATCTTTTTCCTTCCTTATGGTTTTGACATAATTTTTTTGAAAAGCTTTTGTTTTGCCTTTTATTGTATAACTGAGAGTGGTTTCTTCACATCCTAATTACCCAGTAGCTAAAAGACCACAACAAGAGAGTACCTATAAAATCAGTATCTTTCTTTTTACCAGTTAAGAAGCAAAGAAAGTACTCAGTTCTATCAGTCCTCTCTATATACACTGGATATCAATACTTTGGCTTAGTAACTTATTATGCAGCTGAGAAACACAATGTGTGAAGAAGTCACAACAGCTTACTCAGCAAGTCAGACAGTATGAAGTTATTTAATACAAATACAGAATAATCATCGTGTGTGTGGAATGCACTGCATTTCACATTTATTCGGCAACATGAAAAGGATTCTCAAAACAAAATGAAAACTTCTCTGTTAGATGTCTAAAGGTGTACTGAAAAACATCAGGAGAGTGGTGGTTTTAATAGCAAACTCATACAGAATTTTGGAGGCTTATAACGGAGGTGACTGCATTTATTGTTTGTGTGTGTGTGGATGTGAACACTTAGTTCTTCCCCATATACCTAGAAGACAAGCAGTGTACTAGGATTCTGGAAATCGGTGACTTTAATTTTTAGCATCACCACTGGCCTGGCAGGTTCTTTTTTGACCAAATCAATTTTGGTTTAGTGCATATCCCTCGAATACTTAGTTTAAGTTTCAGCCTGATTAGTATTTAAATTACTGACAGTGTGGTTGAGTCATTAGAAACAACTGACCAAACTAGCTTAATATAAAACCTGGAGAATGTTTATCTCTGCTTTCTGGGTCCAGTGGATGTCACGTAGGGCCAGCTTCGTCATTTGACTCTTAATCAAGCTGATGTCCCTGTCTCAGGTGTGCTCCATGGTACAGCTTTGAGCTGGAGCACAAACCAGTTCAAGGCAGTGGAGTAGACCTGAGCACGGCTGGAGAAATCCTCGAGGGTCGGTCAGCCCAGCTGTGCCATAATGGCTGACTTGCTACGCATGTCAGACTTTAGCAAGAGTAGAAATGATAGACCAGGAAATCTGGGATGGGCCTATAGTTGGCAGCTCATGCTTAAAAAGAAAAATCAAGTGTGGCCCGTGTCCATTACTGTAGGGATATAGATGGTTCAAAGCTGGTTTTCTAAGAAAAGGAATTAAATCACAGCGAGTCAGTTGAACAGTTTGTGGTTACTTGACAGCGTGTCTTTCTCCGGTAGAAACAAAAGAAGTCTCTTTTAGGTCTTCTTTCCAATGAAGAGTGCTCTCTACTAATGCTTGGATCTCAGACAGGCTTGAACAAGACCACCAAGCAGCACAAGCTTTGACTAGTGGCTGGTGTAAAAACAGACTCAAATCCAGAGCTATAAATTCAGGAATAGGTCCCACCTCTGTCATTTGTCAAATTCTAGCAATTTGGGCTTATACAAGTTCCAAAGCTTGTGAAATCCCTTTTTTTTTTTTTTTTCTTTTCTTTTTTCTCTAAAAGGCTTAATAGCAACCCAGAATTTAAACACTGCTCCATGTATACAGACTAATGCAGGAGCAAACTTAGATTTCAGAAAGGTATTCAGATTAATCCTGATTTCTCAATCCTTATATTGACCATCTTTGCAACTTGCTTTCTTTAATGGAGGAGAAAAAGAGGGGAAAAATGATCTGAGAACGTCTTTGGACATAAATGGGGATACAGATGGGGATATAGGCACAGGTCCATCCTAGCTTTGTTTCTGACACAAATAATCTGTTCTGCAGAGGCTCATCAACATGCTAAGTCTTCTGAAATATAATGTCTTCTTCATGACCCAAATTTATATTTAGAAGTAGAAATGCAGGGCATTGGATTAAATCAACAGTGGTATCTTATGGTCCCCGGATAGCATAGACAGTCCTTTCCAGCTCTCTCTGAATATGTGGAAAACAGCATGCAGGTTGAGTGTAGATGCTACCCCTGGAGATCTCCAGCTGTTTCATGAAATAGTCTATCAAAAGGTTGTAAAAAGGAGACTTCTGTCTCTGTTTCCCAAGTCACGGCTGGAGACCAACTGTTCCCAGACTTAACTTTATAACCTGCCTCCAGCTTGAAAATTAAAAAACCCAGCTTTTTTCACATACATACTCCTAGGCTATTGCTTGGTTTAGAACAACATTGTATTACGTTAGATGTTTAATATTAGCACAGCATTAAATCACAGATATAGAGCTGAACCCACAGAAAATATTTTCCAGCCCGGGTAGCCAGGGCAGCAGCTTCGCTGAGCCTGCAGCTTGCTTGGCAGCTCCCTGGCGTGGAGGGAGCCACAGGAGGTGGGTGGGACTGGAAAGGAGCACCACAAATTCCAGCAGTGGAGAGCGAAGGACAGGAGAAAGGCAGTAGCAGAGGCAATACAGAAACAGCCCTTCAGAAATCAGGTTAATCTCTTATGTGAGGTCGAGTTTGAGACTTGCTTTCAGCCTCACACTTTAGAAATGTTATCGCTGGTTATAAATTGAATTTTTTTTTTCCAAACAAAAATGGAAAAGAAAACACAGGTGATGACCAGATGAACTCTTCATCTTTGCTAACACAGACCACCCCACCCTGAAGAGACCATGGGGGAGCAGAAACTCCCATACGTCTATGGCCAGCACAGTACCCACACACAAGGACAGGTTTTAGTTAGGCTTTGGAATCCATGCCTGACTGAGATGGAGTGGGACAGTTCATGCTTCTCAAGCTCTGTTTCTTCCTGGCAAAGCTGGAGAAAAGCCATATCAAGCACTCACTTTAGTGTTTCTCCCTAGCTGAGGCTCAGGAAAGGAACCCCCTCCATTATATTCAGGTTTTCTTTGCAGCAGGAAAGGACATGAATAATTACTTCAGTTAGACTCTTTGGAAGCCAGCTGAATCACTCGAGAAATGCTGGTAGGGAAGTATCACTTCAACATGCACACACCGTGAATACAAATTGCCAAACAGAAGTTGAAGCTCCACTTTAAGAGAAAGCTCAGAGAGAACATGAGAGATGTCAACTTCCACAGCAGCTTCAAGGAACGTTCAGGCTGAATTGAACTGTCATGTAACAAAGTTCTTGCTAATGGACTTAACTGCCCACTGCTAAGGTACTGCATGTGCTTCCTATTCCACATGCCTGTCACAAGGCAATAGATATTTTTAGAGCCCATTACTTCTTTGCTGTAATTTCTTTTGTTCAGGATTGGGGCCCCTATAATTGGCCATGGTGATGTTCATTGTGAAGAAGGTGTGAATAGGTTGGTCTCCTGGGACACTCCTTGGCTAGGCTTTTTTCCTCAAAACAGAAAAGGGACAAAGAGACTGCTGAACACTTGCCTAATTAACACAAGTATGAATGGCTTATCAAGGTGTTTAGATGCAAGGAACAAGAAAGAAGAATATGACCTGGCTTTTCAAAAGGATTTAATTCAACCTGCAATGGTTTGCGGACATACCCAGCAAATCTCCAGCTAATTAGGCCTGTTTCTGGCACACCAAAGCAAATTGTTTATATCTTTTTCCATTTAAGACCACATTATCTGGAATGCCTTCCATGGTAGCAGAAGGGTGAAGCTCAGAGGCATAAAATATTTTGCACAAGAAGACAACACAGCTGTAATTATCTTTTCCATTAATTTCTGTGAACTTCATTCTTGGATAGACGGCCACAAGACGATCCGGCAGCTTTCAGAGCATGTGCATTACCTACCTCTGCTGTACCAGTAACCTGGAGTAAGAAGGAGCAGCAGCATCTCCCATGGCTGCACCAAGAGCAGCTGACAGATCTCTATTCTCTGCTTTCTCAAAGCTCTCTAATGTATTGTCACTTCCATTACTGCTGAAATGAAAGCCGGGGTTTCCATAAGCAGGGCTTATGAAGGTATTATCATCTATCGCATGCCTGTGAAGTCAAGCCAAAATTACTAAGAAACTTCCTTTTAATACCATGCTGAGAGGGTTTTATTCACCGAGTCTCCTTGCCTCAAGACGTGCTGCTGCCTTAGAGCAGAACTCCCACACATTCTGGTTGATTACCAAAGCTCACATTTTATAGGCAATTCTTAATCCTTGTTCTATTTTGTTACTCAGACAAATTTATCTAAATCTATCTGCAAATTTTTGCAAATACAGACTGTGCTGTCTGAGGATGAAGGAGTCTGGGACTAGCTGCATAAGGCAATACAAACATTATGGTTTTCATGTGCTCAGAAGCTGTGAGCCAGGAAGCTCATCAGGCCATTTGAAAACTCTCTTTTGCTAAACTCAGAGTCAAAGGCTGGCAAAACAAGACCAATGAACCCCACCCCAGTCTAACTGTCATGATAGGAAGTGCTCTAAACTTATAAAAATGGACCCCTGGCCTCTCTTCCCAACTGTGACTTTTTAATTTGTGGTGGAGGTGGAAAATTCCCTCATTTATTCATAAGGATGCAGAAAATGGGTTTTTAAGAACAGATTTGACTTTTTGGTGTGCATTTAAGGACCACCTAAAGTTTCTTTGGGGTCTATTAAAAGGTTGAAAACTCTGTGAAGCTTATACAAATATTTTAAGTGGAAAGCTTTCAGAAATAAAGCTAAATAAAATAAAACATTCAGTGGGGAAAAAAGAGAAAGAAACCATTGTTTCAGATATTTTTTCTATTTGTGTTTTTGTAAAATGTTTGTAAAATGCAATGGGTGCACTGATCTATTTATTGCAAATTGAAAGAGACCCACTTCAGGCTTAGTACTTCTAAAGAGCTCCACACAATGTTCCATCAAATCACAGGCACCCATGGGTCATTAGGTGGAAATAATTGAACTAGATTTCCAAATATTTCATTATGCTGCTCACAGATACATTCGTCAATTCCCCACATATCCTGCTACAACATAAAGAAATGGACCTATAATATCCCATAGCGTACACAGTATGCATGCTGTAGTTCAGCATGGTAGAGATGATGATTGGTGGGACAGCTGAAGGCATTGGGTACACTAATACTTGCCATGAGCAGTGGCAAAGCACCAGCTCCTCAGCTGAGTTCTGACCTCAGTGACTTCAATGTCAACCTGAAGCAACTGCTCTGAAATTAATGGATTTGCACCTACACGGCTGAGAGCAGAATGTAATTCTCAATCTATAATTTAGAGGGGGATTGCACTGGTACCTTGCTATTTTCCACATTTTGGATTGCTCTAAAGTGAGTTCTGAATCTTTAATGTGCATTATTGATTTCTGGTAAAGGCATCATCATTAAAGTAATTTGGTTTAGACAATGCTGTTCACTTGGAAGTTTCTATTCTTTCTATTCAATGGAAAGAATAGAAAACAAAGCAAAAGAAAAGGACAGAGACTCTGGAAAATTGGGGGCTAAAGTCCCCAACTAAAAGCCACCACCTAATTATAGCACTAAACTAAACCATCAGCTTTCCATTTCAGGCTTGTTCCACATTAAAGTTGTAGAACAGTGGTACACAGCAGTTATGGTGAAAATCTGGATCTATGTTGCAGTTACTGTCTATTGTAAAGATGTTAGAAGCCGGTTAAGACATGGGTTTGTGTATAACCTATTCAAAACTGCATAGGAGAATCTCAACACTACGTAAATGACAGTGCTCTGGGATCCCAAACGCTCTGAGAAGTATTGCTAGGCTTACATGAAAGCAAACTTCATTATCATTAATTTTCAAATGTGACACACAGAGCTTAATCAAATGAGTCAGCTTTTAATTTTCCCCTTTTAAATCTCTGTACAGTAGTTGTGATTTGATATTTCGTCTCTAACAGTCTGCCAGCTGGGAATGTAGATGCATAATGGGAGGTTGCTTTCTCATTTTCAAACTTTGGAGTAACACATACACAGCAAAATAGCTGTAAAAGGAGAAATAAATCCATTTGGTGCTGCTGAAGGTTTCCCACTGAAAACTCTACAAAGGTGTAGCAAGAATAAAAATGTCATGTAATAACCAGTCTGGACTTTTTAGTGGAAAGAAGGGAGAAAAGGCATACGAATATTTGCACTTCTAAAGCAATTGAATTGTGTTATACTAATAACATGCAATTTAACCAACTTTAGTTGAAGTGTGATGGAGAAAGAGGATGCTCTCCCTCCTCCTTTCAAGCTCTACTTGCTAGCTCATCCATTTTGATGTAGTTTTTAGAGAGGCATCTTAGTCATAAAATCTGATTTTAAGCAATCACCATCTATGAAGGACACAAAGGGTACAGTTTTCTGCATCTGGATTTATCCATTTCTGTTAGGAAGACTGATATGGCAAAACCATGGGGTCACCTAGCTTCTAATTACTATGTTACCTTTAACTCTTATATTTTCTGCATGTCCTTCGATGATGGCCACAAAGGGACCTGCCCTTTAGATGAATTCTGACATCCATTTAAACACACAGATGGAGAGTCAAGAAGCCCCAGAATGGGAAAGTGCTGAATGTTCTTTCAGGAAAACATAAGCTAGCACTGAAAAGTTACAGATGGCTTCAAGATTCAAAACTCATTAAGTGGGCCTGTCCCCCTTCCAAAAGGAATGCCACCGTTAGCTCTTCTAACTGCTGATATTCTCAAATGCCACTCTTAACATCCTACATAGATAGACCATCTGCCTGTGAGGACAGGAGAGCCTCAGTGAGTGCTGGACAATCGTCAGTATCTGGGTACGACCTCACAGCTGGCTGCTGTTGGCTACCAGCTCCCAACAATGAAGAGATAGGGGGAGAAAGTATTTTTATTAACAGAAAATAATAAACATATGGAAGGAGTCTTGTGCAAACGGGCTTGTGGATGCAGGTCTGTAAATGAGGAGTTTAGAAGAGCAAATAACCCTCAATGCTACTAATAAGTTACTCCTGTCCTATAAAGGTAGAACTGCTATTTCACAGCTACTCTACAGAAGATAAAACCTATATTAGGCTGTATTTGTTCCACGATTCACACACACACATATACAAAAGAGGGTGCTACGATAAAAGCACAGACTGCAAAGGAGATGAGGATTCCATTCTGAATTCTGTTAAATCCTTCCTTTTTGTGACCCAGTTTTCTCTCTCTGTATCCCAGTGCCTGAGGAACACCCTTATGATACAACTATGTGAGCTGTAGGAACTGAGGTCAAGCCCTAAAGCTGAAAGTCAACTTCTTCAAGTCATTTTCTACCTCTTTAGAAGGCTACCTGAGCTTATATTTCCCCCCAAGGAAAGTCTTGATTTGTTTGCTTTTTTGTTTCTGATTCCCTTACTTGACTGAAGGAAATTTGAAAAGAAGTGATGGGAAGTTCAAGAAAAGTGGGTAAATATTGCTCTCTGGGCTGGAGAAACATGGCTTCTTTAGAATTGCTAGCAACAACCTGGTAGATCCAGAAGCCAGAGGAAGGGCAGCAAGTTTGACATTTCTAAGCAGACTATCCCCAATGACCAGCACTGTTCTCAATCAGCTGAGGATGGAGAAAGAGTCAATTCAACCAAACTTTTCCCATGCCATTTCAGACACTTCTCAAGGTGGTAATGACCTGTAAATAAAGTTAAGGATGCCAGAGTTCAAATGCTATGAGCAAGCAGTGAATAGGGCTTTTAAAAGTGCTTATGTCATCAATATGAGGTCTAGATGAGAAAGGGAACAAATTGACTGTATAAAAATTTCCTTGGTAATTCTAAACAATGCACTATTAACTTTGATGTGAAGTAACTCCTAAAATGTGCACTGATAAAACTTATAGCTTCAAAATACACCATGTTATTCAGTGTTTCAACCAAGATCTACCCAGAAAAAAATTAATTTCACTGGTGCTAGAATTACAGAGCTCAGTACTGGAAATAAAGTAGATGTCCCTGTACTGATCAGGATTATATGCTCTTGCACCTTTCTAAATGTTTTGTTTAGCCTCATTTGAGCAAAGTGTATTTCCACATTACATTCATTTCCATTTACCTTGGAAATAAAATAATTTACATTTAAAAGCAAGTTCCAATGACAGAAAGCAAGCAAGTAAGCAAGCAAGAAAGCTACCTGTAAATTTAATAGAAAATGTCTCCAGTGTCTAGAATATTTAAGTAAAATGGCCACATTAGAGAAGTTAGCAAGGTGGTGCTTTCCCGTACTCAACTATTGTAATATTGTAAAGTACATTTTAAGGCAGAAAAGGAGAAGGAGATAAAAGAAGAAAGCACAGAGAAAGAAAATGCCAAATAGTAATAAAAAAAATAAATCTATAACTGAGCTGGCAAAGCTACATGCCAAGTTTCAGCTAAGGACATTGAATTTCAGCTGACAGGTTCATCTAATTTACTGCTTTGTTTTGGACATCAGGTTAAAACTCTTTAAAGAAAAGCTGGACCAACACAGCTATATCCTGAGTTTTCCAAGCATGATGAGCTCAGCTTGGAGAAGGAACTGAGTATTTGACCTTACTGTGCAGAACTTGGGTTCTCAAATTTCTTTCTTATTATTTTTTAAAAGGGTTATTAAATCATGCATCTTAACAAGAGAATATGTTTTCGGGGAAAGGGTTTAAAAGCTCAAGAAAGACTTCAGACAACACTGAAATAAGGACTTCTGCTTAAGGGTGAAATTCAAACTGCTTACTCAGGCGGTGTGTACGTCTAGTCTTTGAAAGCATTCAGATTGCTTGTAGTCCACCAGTGCCTAACCCCCGAAGAACCTAATCACCATCTCCATATTAGACTGCTGAAATTTCTGCACCTAAGTTTAGATACCCACATGTGTTTTGGAGGGCCACAATACTGAGGTGCTAGTGCCTCCCTTGCTCCTGGTTCAGCAGCAGTGGCCCAACGTACCACCCCTGCTTAAGCACTCCTGCTCCATGCACAGGGGAGCCCCGTCTGAGTCCTTGCTCAGTTAGATGGCTGACATCTGAGTGAAACCCATTCATGCTCTGAATCTCAAGTGGACGAATGGACCAGTCCTGGATGAGGCTCATGGACAAGACAAGAAAGGGATTTTAGATGGGCTTCCCGTGCATGGCATTTTTAAGAACCTCATCTTCCTGTAGAGTCTGTGAGGAGAGAAAAAAGTCCCACTTAGGTAGCACTGGCGTTTCCTACAATTGTATAGAGAAGTTCTAGCATTTTGTTTAGGTATCCTCAATCGTTTGCAGACATAGGTATCAGTTAGAAGCTGTGGGATGAGGTGTCTCTACAGTTTAGAAATTATTGGTCCCTAAAGTGGGGCGCCTGACAGAACAACTCATGCAACTGGGTCTTAGAGGTCAATTTTAAGCAGATGCCTGTCATCTAACCTAACACTGTTACATCAATTATTCCACTGTCAAATGGTACGCCAATACAAGGCTCTGCTCTTCTGTAGTCATTAAAAAGCCCTAACAATAGGCTTATTAGCTCCAGATTCCATCTGAGGCATCTAGTTACACTTTACCTGCATTTTCCATGTGATAGTATGGCAGCGAGCAATACATTTGAAGTTGTTATGTATGTCATATACCTGCATGATGTACCATAGAATTGTGTTTCCATATGATAAAGTGGTACATTAATATGCTGGTCTGTATGAAGGGTGCTATGTAAACCTAAGTACATGTTAAGAATAGCAAATGGACTTCCACAAAGCTTTGTCTTAGTCAGCTCTGTTGAAAGTTTAGCTTGAAAGTTTAGCTCACGATCACAATAATTAGTGTCACACCTCACTTTCCAGACCCTAAAAGTAGGAGAGATACTTGATATACAGACAAAAATTTCCTGTCCCACTTTGCAGATTAGAGAAGTTTCCCCCATTGTGTAGTTTGTCTCAAATGAAAATGAGAGGTCGTTACCTTTCTGCTGCTCATTCCTTGTCACAGTAGCCAAGATTTTCAGCTTTAAATGGAATGCTTGAGCCAGAATGAGCTGCAGAACCTTGCAGCTCCCTCTGACTTCTTTTTGCAACTGGTGCGTATCTATCCCTGGCTTGTCATTGCATCCTAGGTCCAACCTGAAGAGCAGACCACAAATGAAGGTGCTCATCCAGTCATATTCTTTAGGGGCCCATGTCCTTTATTTTTTTTTAATGACAAACAAAAAAACAGATGAAACATTTTGGAATGCTGCAGCATGACTGAAGTGCTCCATCCCAAGGATGTCTAGTAACTAAATAACAAGTGATGCTGCAGATGATGACTTAGACGAGCTGGCAAAATAGCCTAAGGTTTGTACACTCTGTTGCTTAACCACAGTTTTAAATCATTCTGATTACCAAAATAGTCTAGAAAGCCTGCTTCATCTTTCACCTTTCCAACATAAATAAAGCCATGAACAGGTTGGCTGGAGTTGTGTATCGTTGCTTTCTGCACATGCTTTCTGGTTTGGGCTAGAGAGATACAGTCCCCTCATCCACAGAACAGGCCCAGTCCCGGCAGCAGCTTCTCAAATTTAACCACATCTGAGGACGAAACACAGAAACACACTGCATACAAATGGCTGTTATTGTCTCTTCAGCACTGTGCTTTAGCTCAGTTTTGGAATGACCTGCTTAAAGGCACTTCTCTTTTCTGCTTTTCTCAGTATTTTTGCTTTTCTGCAAACTCAGGCTAATGCCAGTTAGGTATGATGATATGTTCTTGGAGGGTGGCTGCATGACTGCTGAGAGTAGACTGGCACCACCAGTAATAGGTGTTAAGCAGCTATGAGGTGGGAAATGCTTGTTTGCTTCCTACTTGGAAGTTCTGGACAAGAAAAGTTCTGTTTTCTCACACGAATGAGCAACGTTTAGGTAGATGTAACCCAACTGTAAATGATATCTATATGAATGAATGACTCCTGCAATATTATGGGTCCCTTATAACTCAAGATACTCTCTGACTAATATTCTATGAGTCCTTCTGTCCTCCTCAACACTACACAAACTGTCAGAAATCTTGGGTTTACCCCTCATGGATATTGTGGCATATCTGCTACACGCTTTTCTGCAAACTTTGCTTGTGGTCCTGCTTTCAGAATTTTAAATCAGCTTTACAGGGAGCTAAGTTCTAGGGGTTTGCAGATGTGGTGATTTAATCAACTCCAGAACCACACAGCCAGGTATGTATTTTCCTGAAGTTTCAAAATAAGTCCTTCATAGCTGGATGATTCATTTGCTTTTTTGTCTAATGTATAATTTTAGCAGTGTTACTTTTTGAAGACAGAAAGCAGCAAAGGTCAAGCTTTAGCTGGAAAGGAAGACGCAGTTTTAAAGCACTTGTCATTGTCAGTGGAAGTAATGTCAAAAGAGATAGGGAACTAAAATAATTTTTGGATTCCAAGGCTGTGGATTTTTTTTGAGTATTTGCATTGTTCAAGGTTCTTAAAAGTGGCATTCTTCTAGCTTTTTTTTTTTTTTTTTTCCCCCTGAAAAAACCCAGTCAAGTTGCTTAAAATTTCTCAGTGAGTTTGTCTAGAATTTGCAATACCATTCAGGTGACTTTGCTTCCGTTATTGCTGCTTCCTTGAAGCTGTGGT
This sequence comes from Ceryle rudis, assembly GCA_033439905.1. NCBI lineage: Eukaryota > Metazoa > Chordata > Aves > Coraciiformes > Cerylidae > Ceryle > Ceryle rudis. The sequence continues at coordinate 30,218 of JAAGNO010008163.1, forward strand.
CTTCTAGTCCACGGCAATTGCAAAATAATCTAAGTTACTGTGGCCTTCACAGGGGGGGCTCACCAAGATTACACTACTGATGGCATAGGCCACAAATGTCCAACAGATTTTCTTAAATTGCTGTAACTTGACTTAAGACACAAGAATATGCTTTTTTTTTTTTCTTTTTTTTTTTAAAATAGCTTGATGTGCCAAGAGCTCCCAGTTAAAGTTTGATCCCTGTGACACCGAGTCAGCAAAGTTCTTAAGATACATGAAAGCTCCCACTGTCACCTGCATTATTTGTCACCTCCCTTATTTGAGATGGTGGTTTCCAGCAGCCCCTGGCAATTTGGTGCTCACTGGAAGTCATTTCATTACTGTCATTGACCTTTTGTTTGAGTGTGAGCTCTCCAAGGGTCCCCCACAAACTGCTGACCTATGGATGTGAAAAACTGCACCATTTTCCATTCTGGGAAATGTTGTCCTGGCTGTCTAGGCAGATTTAAAAAAATCATTGATAATAAATTTTCCAGTATTTCCTTTGCATGTATCTCCACTAGTATCTCCACTTCCCATTTTCCCTGATAGATTTTGTTCTGTGATTTATAACCCACACAGAAGTGAAGATTTTAAATATAGAAGACTTAATGATGCACAGTTGTTACAAATGGTTTGTAGCTAAACATATTCAAAATGTGTTCTACACTTAAAAAAGAGATGAGTGATCTTTGTTGCTTCCATTTACAGATACCAGAAGAAAACCAGCTTGCTGTTCAGAAAGCATTGAACAGCCACCCTTTCAAAATTAGATCCATTTGATGGAACATTAAGTTGGGATTCCCAGAACTGAGTGCTTAAGCCACTTAAAAATATTTAGAACAGAGAGCTCACCTGACAACTTGGGAACACTAGAGCCCTCCCAGGATTTGGAAAGATGAAAGACTTTATGGTAGACTAGATAATTTAATTTTGAACTTAAAACTGCTTAGGTTATTTGATTTTTTTTTTTAAATTGTGTTTATTGAAGGATGTTGTCTGTGAAAGTGTTCATAAATTTTAAAATCAAAGGAAAAGAAGGATTCCAAGAGATCAAAGATGAGAGTGTATTAACCCCTCAGATTTAGGATGACAGAGCATTATCAAGTGGACAATGTTTTGCTTACAGGATGGAGAATGTATACTACCAAACTGGCATGCATAAAAAAATCTGACTATAGATATTAACCACCTGGCCATACTAGTGAAAGAATATGTTTTAAGAAGTTGTGTAAATAGCTTTGATAGTTTGCATAATAACATATTCTTATCATCTCTGAAGCTGATGAGTTCAAACAGCAAGACATGGGAGATTAGCGACATGAGCCTTTCTTTGGAAGTGAGGTTCAAATTCATCTGTACTTTGAACAGACTGGAACATTTTTTGCCATCATGAGAAACTCTCATTAGACACATGATAGATTTTTTTTTTTCCATTTTTACATATTTATTTTGTACGGTAAATGGTACCTACAGGTTTAATTCAGTGCTTTTAACTCCTTTTTCACACTGCAGAATGCTTTCATTAAGGAAAAAGAAAATGCAATGCAATCTTTCAAATGCTAGGCTAAGAAAAAAAACCACAATCTAGAAAATGCTTTCTATGACAGGGCTATTTAAATATAATCAAATATCTGTCATCATACAGGCCTGCTTATAACAGGTTGTCAGTTCTCCTGAAGAAGTGGTGATCTGCAGTTTAGAGTTTTAAATAAGTAAGAGTGTAGGATTTTAAAGAAGTCTATAATGGGCATCTAAGAGAGAATCCATAATCTTAATCATTTATTTCTATTAAAGCAACATTCAGCAAACCAAACCTAGGGCTAGAGCCCCACTGTGCTATGTGCGTGAACAAATTATTGTGTGCTTATGCATCTATGTGTTTATTTATGGGCAGACCTCTGCTAGAGTGAATAAGCTCTTTGCCATCAGCAGCAATGCGCTTGGATAATGAAGCATGAAGATAGCCTCTGGGGAAACGATGACACTTAAAAATGAACTTTCTGTCTCAGTAGGAAAAATAATAGGAAAATTATTTCACTCTGATTTAGAAGTGATTTCCTGAGTCAAAAGTGAGAACACCCCCAAAAAAACTAAAAGATATTTTCAACTGAAGGTTAAGAGCTAGATATTTGGGGGCAGGGGAAAAATAAAGCTTTCTAGAAAGTTGGCTCAAATACCTTGTTTACATTCTTCTAACTGGAAAAAAAAATGAAAATGACATTAAAATGGTCATTTTTGCATAGATATTTGTAATTTGATGAAACAATAAGCAGAAAAGTTTGCCAAAAATATTAGTAATCCAGTACTAACAATAACAGTTCTTAGTTATGGTCTAGGGCATTAGGAAAATGATGTATAACCACTGAGAACTGAGCACTCTCAACTCCCACTGCTGTAATGGACAAGACCTGACTTGGGCTCTGTGTGTTTTATGACAGTTTTGGTTGTGCAGCCTTACATTATTGACTGAAATATTAATATTGCATTAGCTATAGCTTTTTTAAAAATCTTAAAAGGTATATGTGTGACTCTCTTGGAACTGTAAAATAAATGAACCAAAGTTATTGCTAGGAAATTTGGAAAATAAAATTAAGCTCCTAAAATAATGTCTTAAATTTTTTGCTGAATTTTATGGGTCTGAGATACTTATTTCCTGATCTTAATGTCATGTACTAGGTGCTTCAAGCCCCTCTGTTTTACAGAAAATATAAACCAGCACATGCTCTTTCCAATGTTTTCCTTATATGCTGTATTATCTTAAAGGGAAAATTAACTAGGGGAAGGTGTGAAAGAGTTAAAAAGACAGCTTTTAGTGAAAAGCTAAGCTCAGGATGCCATACATACTGGAATGAGGCTCTGCAAGTTAGTTCTAATAAAACTTGAGAAAACAAGGTTAGAATATCAAACAGAAATTCTTCAGGATTAAAGGTAAAAATAAACCAGACTAGGCCAGGCAATTTATGTACGATTGCAGAAGTCCTCGAGAAAAGGCTTCCCGACCATCTGTCTGGGTACTTACATTGCACCTGGAATACTCAAGAGATTCCTCACTGACACTGAGGTCCCACAGAACTCCATCTCAGGCAAGGCTCTCATTGACCAGATGTCATCAATCCTGACAGACTGCTGGCCTCAATTACAAATGTCTTTCACTACCTCTTGCCTGGACTGTAGTCATGCAATACTGAAGATGAAATCATCACTGTTTCATGAAATACATCAAAGTTGTTGTATAGCAGTATGTTCCAAAAGCAAATGAGAGGCCATTACATGTCTTCCTTCACTACTAAGACAGGTTTCCCATGCAAGAGTGCCATCCAGCTAACATTAACAGGACTTAGACCACTGCCTTTCCTCAGAAGAAATGACATGGCCCAAGCAGCCAACAGTCTTCCCCTAGCAGAAGGAGCTGACAGTTTCTTAGGAGGATCCACTTCAAACTCTGCCACTCTGCAGGAGCAGCAGTAGCATGTGTCCCCCAAAGGATACAGGAATGATGGGAAGCAGCTTCTAATGCTGAGTGTGGAGAAGTATGGAGATAATATCTTATAAAGAAGAGTAGACATGTGGCTGAAGAGATTGAAACCTTCTGCTCAAAATCTCAAGTGAAATCCATGAAATTGCTCATGATCTTCCAGATACTCCGTGTCAAACATAAAAAAGACAGGTAGGTGTTAAGAAAGAACACTGACCAGTCACCATATATGGGTAACAAACAGCACTTCAGGAGACATCCTTGTGTCTTGCCCGAAGCCAGGAGGTGAACTTCTATGGGAATTAAATATAGCCACACACCTCACCTCACCTCCTACAGACACTTCAGATGTGCCCTTTGCAACAGCAAACAATAGGAAGGCTCATCCCTTCACTTGTGTGTAGGATCTGCTGTATTTTGGTGGAAGACAGAGGTACCACAGTGCCAGCTCAAACGTCACATCCAATGCTTTTCTGTTTTTTATCTGTTCAAATCAGTTGCCTCTATCACTAAACAAACTAAAAAAAAAAAGCCAATAAATATTGTGACAACAGATGCATCTCTTGCCAACTTCAACATTTTTTCAGCATGTGATCAAACATCCCTATAAAAAGCACGATAAAATCTTTGCACCCTTTAGGACTTGAAACCGGAGAGACATCCAGCTTAGCTGAACTCCATGCACCCTTCCGGAATTCCTGGACTAAGGACATAATCCCTCAAGGTCAGGAAGGTTTTTTTAATTTATTTGTGTGTACATTGCTGAAGCTTTAGTTGGATATGCAGTGGGAGATTACAAATAGATATGCAAGAGCAAGACTTTGCAATAGTGGAAGCAGAACTTCAAGTTTTGTAGAAATAATTTGTTTTATTTTTCCAACTTACGAATCTATTCTAAAAGTGGTTTTGCTAAGATTAAGCACTGCTAGGGAAATAAACCTGTCATACCAACCATTATTATCATTTATATTACCATAGTGTCTAGGAGTTCTTCTCAGAAAAAACTCCATGGTGTTAGGTGTGGCATAAACACAGAGGGAAAAGAAATTCCCGTATCCACTGAGAGCTTACAACTGATGTACAACACCAGGTGACAAACGATACAACGCAGACAACAGGTGGAGTCTGACAGTGAACCACAAGATACTGTTAGTTTAAGAATGAGTGATCTTAGTCCAGGAGAGCCCAAATGTTGACAGTTTTCAGCATTGTAAGAAAGGCCTTTCCCAGCATCAATGAGGAAATGCTGTTGACAATCAAGGAAAGCCTCAGAGGTACTTTTTGCAATGTTTGCAGGATTAATAGTGGATAATGCTGCAGAAAGATGAAAAATTCAGCAGTGGGAGTTAGTATCTTGCAAATGACTAAAACCTCACAGATAGGAAATGACTACACTGAGAATGGCATATTGAAATACGCAGAGGTGCAGCATATGCTTGATACTGTCAAGTAGGGAGAGCTGGCAGTTGGATTCAAGCACAGATGGTTGCTGAACTTTTTATCATCTAGAGACAAAGTATGCAAAGGGAAGAGGGAAGGAAGAGTGCCAGTCCAGAGGAATTCTCACCAAAAACTGGGTATGGAGAAGATGAGGACTATACGGCCAAGGGCATGATGGAAGAGCAGTTACCAAAGCAGAGAGCTGTAATAAAGTCAAAATAGATAAAGTCAAACAAAGTCAAAATTTCAAAACTAAAAGACTAGTTGTACATGTCAAAGGCAACTGGCAGGCGAAGAAGATTGAAGATATTTGGCTAGCAATAGATCATTAGAAACCTTGCTGAGAGCAATTTCAGTGGTCAGCATGGGGACAGGCAAATTAGTGGGATGTAATATAAAAGTGAAATAGAGGAAGCAGGAGCTCTTGCTAATAGCACATTGCACGAGCATAAAAAGAAAAGGGAATGGGATGTACAGGTTAGGAATATTTTTTTTTCCAATAGAAGAAAACTAAATTACTTTTCTTTCACAAGTGAAAAGAGCTACAAGCAGACAGTCAATGGGCACCTAGCTCTGGAAGAACTAATTAGAGAAATGAAAGCAGAGTGAAAAGGATCATGTGATAGTCGTTGAGAAGAAATTCAGGAGAGATTAAGGAGAGAGTGCAGCAATGTATGGATAAATGTATCTATTTGTTACCTGAGGGAAATGTATAAACTCCACTGTCCAGTTAGAAGCAGAAATATTTATTCCACTTAAAAGAGTTCAAGCTTCCTGTGGTTTATATCATAAAGTCAAACTTACTACTGAACCTGAGTCTCTTCCCAAACAAAGGATAATTCATTAGCCTTTAATGCTGAGATGTACTACTGAAGTGCCATGATAGAACATGATCCTAGTAGATTTTCCTTACCGCTTACCCTGACTGACAAAAAAAAAATGGATAGAATCTATCATTGCTTACAATAGTCCTCACCCTGTTAAGCTGGCAGGTCAGGATTGCTTCAGAATCACTTGATCCCTTTTTCTGAAAATTTCTTTACTAGACTGTAAACATTTCAGAGTTTAAAATACACATTTTTTTCTAGGCCAAAACCATGAACTTGTTGGGCTTTTTTTTTCAAATAGCAAATGAGCTCTTTTCTGGGATCACTTCAGTCATAACTTTCCTTCAAGAATGTGGCAAACTTTAGCATGGATTAAATTCAAAAGAATCCTGATCAGTCTTTGCTTTCTGCTGTTTGAGGCATTCCACAAGCTTTCTGCATCTTAGGAGAAGGTGGAGAACAATTACTATGACAGGTTCATCTGAGGTAGACTGTCTTTGGAAAACAGACACATGCCTGCTGTCAGATGTCTATACTGAGATAGTCTCTCCTACTATCAGGACCAAAACTGTGATATGCAGAGTCCCAGAGGGCATCATGGCAATTAGGCTACTATACAGTATGTGAAAACAGGAGAGACCCTGTACCTAGTGTATAAAAATATAAATCATCCCGTGATTATGAGGGATGTACTTACAGGTCACAAAGCTGTTGAGACTCCACACACTACCACTTAAAAATAGGTAATTTTTTAAAAATCAGCAAGCTTGCTGGGGATTAGAAAAAAAGATGCTTAGAGTTCTATATAAAATATACCAACCATCCAACTTCACACTTCTCTTGGTAAAGTTCTGTATTTCATGTACTTCTATGTAATTTAATTCTACTGTAAAGAGGATGGTTCTGTTCAGCACTCTCAAGTAAATAAATTTCAATCTTCTGCCAATGTAAATTCATAACTAATCCCATTATGATTCAGTAAATGTTTCATTTTACACTTACCAATGAATTTGTGAGGCAAATTTTCCCACTCTTTACTAGAGACTCCATTTCTGAGTGTCCCAGTACATCCTCTGCACCTTCCTCATGCGGTCCGAAGAGTTCTGCCACATGCACCTCCTTTGATTCGAGTCTGCAATAACAACAGTGCTTTACAGCACTTTCACTGCTAAAAGCATGAGAAAAACGTTAATTATATCCATCTCCTCCACTCAATTTCATAAAGAAAAGAAAAATTTAAAAGATAGGTTTCTCAGTAGCCCCCAGCAATTTTCCTTTGGATTTAACTGCCATTTAGGCATCGATGCTCCTACTCACTGTTCAGCACATTTCAATTTTATATGCTCTCCTGTGATTCCATTTGCTGAATGTATTAAGATTCTGAAAAACACATCTCTCATTCTTAGTGATCTCTGTATTTCAGTATCAACTCCAGAAAACAACTTGGAAAAAAATCACAGCCTTAGTCAAGTCATGAGTTTGTTGAGGTGCATAAAGAAAGGGAGGGAAGGTGCAGAGATCTTGATGTAACAACAGCCCAAGCTTTCCACTGATCATCAAGCTGCTGACTCTGCTTTGCTCTGCTTAAAACATGTCACACTTAACATGTCATGATCTCAGAGGATTCAGACCTTTCGCTAGGGAAGTAATGTGCTTTCCCAAGCCCTGTTGTATAAAGAACACATTAAACCTGATGTGCCGCCTTCTTGTTAGTAAACAAAAGATGGTGTTAGAACAACTTTTCAGTTCCCAAAAGATAACAATTGCAACAATAGCTTCCAAGATAAAAAAAAAATACATTGCAGTTCTATGGTGGATGGAATTCACAAGTGAATATACAGCACAAGGATAAACTTGACTAAATATTTGATTTTGCTGAAGCAAACTTTTCACTGATACCTAAGTACTCCATACTGCAGCTTTGTTCAGTACTGGAGAATATGGCCACTCTTTACAGCCTGCTGTTAGGAGCTCTGAGCACTGGTAAGCCCACAGACTCTGCTTAAGGGACTGTTTGAGATAGGAAAACTATGGAGATACTTCACTAACGGTTACAACCTGCTCATGCTTTTACAAAATAAAGAAAAAAAACCACAATGCATGCTGCTGTAGCAATACCTTAGAAAATGACTCTTTCACACCTGAAGGCTGAAATCCTCACCTCTCCTTCAATTTCTGTGCTTAAGTAAGAGGGTAAAGGAGAACACACTGGCTCTAGAAAGCCCAGCTACAGTGAGGGTAAAATTTTTGCTATACACAACAGCACATAAAATACCCATCAGGTATCATTTTCAGTTTCTAGTGGGGTTGTGTGGACAAAATACCAGGGTGACAGGCAGAGAAGATAACATTCAGATGAGGCAGCAGGGTCATGATTTTGAACAGCCACAGGAAACTACTTCAGATGGGAAGGACAGGGCAGGGAGAGGAGCTGTTTAAAGCCCCATGTACCCAATCTCTGGGTAAGTTCCTCTTGGCAGGAGATTGCAGAATGCCTTGCAGTAACAAGAAAATAACTTGCCCCCACTAGCTAACTTCACATGAAAGGCTCCTTTCCCTTGCCTTTAGAAGCAAGCTAATTATTTTTTTTCCTAGAGCCATGACTTTGTGACCACAGAAATCTCTACCAGACAGTGCCTCCCTGGGTTCTGGTAAAAAGCTTAAGTCCAGGTCACTCACACAAATGCCATTACACACGCTCTCGCATCATGGATTCGTCTACACATAGAACGTGAAAGTTACTACGTACATACAGGCTTATTGTTTTAAGAACACTTAGATAAAAGTAGGGGGTGAAGGTGTCATTTCAGAGATGATGACTGAAGGCAAGTAAACTTTCAGCTTTATCAGCCAATGCAAATGCTCACGGACACGCTGAGATGACATGACCCTGCCTAAGCTAGCTGAGTTAAGCTTGGCAGGAGCTTTAGTTGCACTTCAGAACAGAATAGAAATTGCAAATAAATTTGTTTGAATGTTCATCAAATTCAGACCTACTGCATTCAGGCTAAGTTGAATACATTTAATCTGGAGGAAATCAAAGAAAGCTGATTTTTTTTTAAAGCACTATGTATAAATGATTTAAATATTTGAATAGATGAATAGACAAGAGAAATAATCTTTAACAAGGGGTGTAGGAAATCAGCATAGCTACACAACTATCGCTGGAGCTCACCTAGAGTAGATACGCCAGAATTTTTGGCGTATGATCCTTACATTAATTATAAATCAGTGTATCAATAAAAACCTGATGAGCAACACAGTAAGGGGGTCTCTTTGTAGGTATGTTGGTATTGGTCCTCAGTTGCATTGGCGCACAGAAGCAGCATGTATTAGCACTCTATGGCCGTAAGGTCTTGGACAAAGCTGCAAAACTTACCCAAGTAAAACAATTAAAGCAAAACAGCCATATTTTTTTAGAAGCTGCTGTTAAAATACGGTTCAACCATCATCTTTAATCAGGCACCCACACAATGCAATCTGTGTCACTGTTCAGCCACAGTAATATGGCAAATAAACACTGCTTCAAAGTGGAGCTCAATGCAGCGAGACCCATTCCAGCAGCTAAGCCTGCTCTGGGATCTCTGCAATAAACTAGGCTACAAAAAAAAGAAAAAAAGAAAAAAAAAAGAAGAAAAAAGGCTACAAAACAGTCAGTCATGACTCATGCGGTACAACATTTCTCATCTCTCTTATGTGCAGAAACTGAATAAAACCAGATCTCATTTCCAGACCACTGTGTAACACAAACTGGTGAGTCCTCAAGACTGCACAGTGTTTCACCAACCCTCAGGTCACTGCATTGCCACCTGCCACCCACACCTGCAGAATCCTGTGGGAAAGGGATTGTGAAACGAACAGCACTTGTTAATTACAGGATTCTGTTCAAGCTCTAACCCCTCATATCCCACACATTTCATAAATTCCACACTTACATTGATGTAAAGATTGACAGACACACCCAGCCTTGAAAGAAAAGATAAATTTTTAATGTTTATTTTTCCATGAAAAAGCTTTACAAGGAGAAAGAGGTTTCACAGGAGAAAGAGTACATTCTTTAATCACTGTTTATTTGTTGAACTGATAGCTGATGCTGACATTTCTTCTACAGTGTATTTATTTGTTGTCATAATATTACAGGACATTTACCTTTTAGTTAAAAAGGATCATAATCCATGAATACTGCTAAGAACATTATTAGGCAATGCTGTATGTGAAGAATTACACAATCTACATCAGCTGAAGATTAAGTGCCTACAGTTTTAATTCTGCACATTATTTTGTAGAAACAAATAGAAAACACGTATTTTAAATGTTCAGATATATGAAAGGCTTTGCATCACATGTAATGGAAAAAAAAAGAGGTTTAGTATCTCAAAATATTCCAGTGTCCACAAAGCAACACTGAAGTTCTTAAGGAAGAAAAAAAACCAAATCCCCATCTTTACCCTTACCCGACATGGAGACATTTATTAAGGTGTTAAGTGCTCATATGTGACCTTCTGCACTAGTATACTGCTAGGATTTTTTAGACATCCCAGCATCATAACCTAAATGAAGTTACATGGCTTCACAGTGAGAACCTGACCTGTCCTAGCTGCCTCTACATATATCCTCCTGCCACTTAAAAGAATCTCTACTGATCTGTAAAGCAGGCAGGGGAAAAAAATCAAAACAGAAACGCAGACTAATCCTCCACCCCTCAAATACCAAGAAGCATCACTCTTGCCCTTTTAGATCAATGAATGTTTTGCCTTCCTTCTCACTCACTATTTTAGCAAGCTCTTTAAAGTCTCCCTGCCAAGTTTGTTCCAAGTGTGCAGAAGAGGTAACAATAGTTTCAGAAGTTAACAGAATTAAGAAAAA